>JAOTRR010000038.1:2207989-2230010 GCA_028570945.1 Gogo arcuatus
TGTGTGTGTGTGTGTGTGTGTGTGTGTGTGTGTGTGTATTTTTTTTTTTTTTTTTTCCAGAGCGTGTGACGTATTTGGGCCAGAAGCTGTGTTACGTCATGTTCCCTCAGGACGATCCCTCCAATACGGGGCCTCTAACAGAGAAAACCGAGAAGTCAGAGCTCTAAAGCATCAAACTTTCCAGGGAAAATTTGTCCCCCTTTTTTTTTTTTTTTTTTTTTAAATATTACGGGGTCAAAAAAAAATCCCACCCAGAAAAGCAGCCGTTATTAACTTGGAGTTTCTTGTGCAGGTGAGGAGACGGATTTCTCTACGATGCTCTAGGTTCCAGTTTCAGTTTTTTTTTCCGAGTGTGTAAAGAAAGAGAGGCCTGTTGAGGAGAGGCGCATATTTTATTATTCTGGGCTCTTCTCGTCTTTTCCGTTGGCTGCGGATGTAGGAATGTGTAAAACGAACCCCTTTGTCCTCACAAAAGGAACTGGTTTCCACCAACCTCCTCTCGTTGCTACCTGGAGGCCATTCCTGATTTAAAATACGGAGCATGTGTTCTCTAGAGCCATGCAGGATCTTTTGTTTCTTTGTTCTTTGTGTATTAACGACTACCGGCCCATAACTTTCAGCTGTGTGTGTGAGCGAGCGAGTGTTTTTCTTTGATATATCGTCCCTATATATATATATGGCATGAAGCCATAAATCCATAAGTCATACTACAGGGATGTGTGTATACATTTTATTTTTTGTTTTTGTTTTTTCCACTCTGTATCACGTGTCCTTAAAACTGGTGTGTACTTTTTAAACAAGGTGAAAATGTCATTTTTGATACTTTTGAGCATTTCTGTAGTTTTTTTTTTTTGAAGACAGGTAACCTTAAAATCCATTAAATTTGCCTTCCTCAAAAATACTAATTCCTAATATTCAGGTATAACAGTGACCTAAAACAAGACTAAAATCATTGAGTAAAAGTTGGTTTTTGCATAACTATTTCAATAAGGATCTCATTAAAAAATATATATATTTAAGTAGTGTATTATTATTATTATTATCATCATCATCATCATTTACCAAAAGCATTTGAAAAATTTTTTTTGGGAATTTGTAAAATTAAAATTATTTAAAATTATTTTACTAGATACACCTCTCTGCTGTGCATTTTTCAACTAGCGCTATCAACTATTTTTCTTTAAAGTTTTATTCTATTTTATTTGTTTTAATTGCTTAAAATATTTAGTATCCGTATGCCTATGAATATTATTGACAGAATGAACATTAGCAGCTCTATTGATAAGTCACTTTCTTAAGCTAAGAAATCACAAGATTATCAAGTTTATCATTTAATTTTAAACGTTAATATTTTAGATTCAGTTTTATTTATTTTTCTCACAGTGATCCGTCATCTTCAACTTCAACATCTTCATGCACGAATATTTATTATGTTGATTTTTCCTCCTCGAGAACCATCTGGCGGAATTGCAAACATGTACTCACTAGGGAGTGTGTAGTGCACTTCATGACCAATAGAACTCCATGTGGGAAAGAACAGTAGGGGAAAGAATGTAGCCAAATTTAACCAGCTATAAATATTTTCTTTTCTTTTCCAACTTGACTGAAACAAAAACAAAACAACGTGCACATTTTGTTTATCCAATAAAGTTCATTCATCTTCAGTAAGCCGCTTTATCCTGGTTGGGGACGTGTTGGATCCGGAGTCTATCCCGGGAACACTGAGCGTGAGGTGGTTTGAAAAATTTCAAAACAGTTAGAAAAAGCTACTTAAGTAACTGTAATGGTGTAAACGTGTAGAGCATTACAACTCACATCTACCTAACATGCGAACAACATTATACAACAAAGTGTTGCGTGTTAATATGTAACATGCTAATTATTTACAATCTTTTCTTGAGCGCTAAAAGTGTGTAAATGAAACTGGTTACTTTGTGGTCAGTATGAATTTTAAAGAAAAGATCGTAACCGTACTCAGGTTACGCAAAATATACGTTTGTACATTTTGTTACAGAAATATACATTTCTAAAATGAAACAAAGTTTTGTTAGATTCCTAAAAACAGTACATGCAGTCGTCATGTGCAAATTTGTAATGTAAAAAAAAAAAAAAACCTTCAGATATTTTTACGACAAACGTCTAAAAACAAACCCTCTCTGCTGAAGTGCGGAACGTTCATTTCATCAGTTCATTTCACTACACATTAGGATTCAGGATAACGTTACACTACGTTCACGTTAGCAAGAAACATGGCTTGTAGTTTGTTGCTTGTGGGCGTGGCCTGTCGAGCGTTGTTTTTTTTTTTAAATTTCCAATGAGAAATTGTAATAGCTCCACCTCCAAAAGCTAACTAGACAAAACACTATTTAAATAGCACATTAATCAGTGTGAAATGTGATTCTTTACGTGTTTTGCGCATGGCTTCGTACTAGCTTCGTTGGCTGATTAGTAACTTTACTAGCTGCGTACACTCACCAGAGACACCAACGATATTTACTACATCATGCCAAGCTTTATTTTTCTTCGTAATGTCTCAAATTGTGCTTGCCACTGTTGCTGAAATCGTGACTCCGTGACTTGCATACAAAAAGAACGCTCACCTGTTAATTTGTCGCCCCCTACTGTGAACATAGTGTTACTTACTCTATACCACAGATGTTTAACTGAAACCAGGTCAGACAGATGTGTGCTGAAAAGTGTGATCAGAGTCGTGTGATGGTGTAAAAGTGTGTTAATGCTGCAGCTGCCTCCTACGTGATGATCATGCACACTGTTATGTAGATATTTGTTGTATATGTGTGCTTTTACAGAATGTGCATATGACATAATGATTAATAAGAGTTAACTGCTTATTTTGATCCATGTTGAAGTGTAGAATTTACACACACATTTGGTTCTAATGCTGCATTCGTGACTGAGTGGGAAGTGGGACCTTTCCGACTTCTGATTATAACCTGTGACGCCATTTTCAACATGTTGCACTATGACACCCGTAGTGCTATGTATCTAGGGTTCCGTGTTCCAGGATCCTAGGTTCCAAACGGTTCTATGCTCCCAGAGCCAGATCCTGTCCATGCCAATCTTCCAGGAGCCTATGTTCCCAGAACCTTATGTTTCTTCACTACTACGGTCCCAGAATCCTGTGTTCCACAGACCTTATTCATCTAAGGTTCTATGTTCCCAGTATCTTATTTATCTACATTTTTATGTTACCATAATTCTATTTATCCATGGTTTCCAGTACCCTGTGTATCTCAGGTCCTATCCTATATGTCTAGAGTTCAATGCTTCTAGCGCTTTAGGTTTCCAGATCCTATATTCTAAAGGGTTTGTTCAACCAGAGCCATATCCTGGTGCCTATCTTCCAAGAGCCTGTGTTCCCAGAACCCAATGTTTCTACATGTCTATGATCCCAGGATGATATGAATATACAGTTCTATATTCCCAGAGTTCTGTGTTCCCAGGACCCTACGTGTCTATGGTTATATATTCCCAGAACCCTGTGTATCTTTGTGTCTGTATGTTCTGAGAGTCATATCCTGATGCATATATCCCCAGAATCCTCTGCTCCCATATTCCCAAGTGGTGTGTCTTTAGGGTTCTATGTTCCCAGACCCTACAGTCTTTCTTTCCTAGAGCTGTTTGTTCTTCACACACAGGCCATGGGGCAGTGGTGGCTTGATGGTTAAGGCTCTGGGTTACTGATCAGAAGGTTGGTGGTTCAAGCTTTAGCACTTCTGTACTGCCACTGTTGGGCCCTTGAGAAAGGCCCTTAACCCTTTCTGCTCCTGGGCCACTGTATCATGGTTGATCCTGTGCTCTCACCCTGACTTGTGTTGTTCTTCATTGAAATTTTATCGGAACTCACCCTGTGTGGTGCCCATAGTCCAGAGAACGAAACTAGCGGCATGTTTTAAGCCTTTTAAACAGACTTTAGCGATCCTGTTTGTGTATGTGGTATTTGTAATATTTTAAGATCACTAAAAGGATAGTTGGAACACTGAAAGGCTTGTTTAACTGGTGCTTTCATTTTGGGTGCAGTTAACGATAATAATTACAAAAACCTCCATCTTGCATCCACATTTATAACAAATTCCGAACCAAACAACTCTTCTGGCATTTTTAAAAGCTATTTGAGAACTTTTTTTATTAACAAAGGAAACATTTAAACGTTAGCTTATTGTTAATTTGTTTTTGTTTTTTTTGTTTTTCTTGACAATCTTGATCACTCAGTGTTCATGAACGCAGCATCGGACCGCATTTGCATTTTTTGTGTTTCTAGTTTTGTCACATGGTAAATTTTCAGTGTTTGTGTGGTTTGTGGAATATTTTTGGCATTTATGGTTTGTAACGTTTTTTTTTTAAGAGACATTTTATCAATGGATGTAAAAACAAGCAATGAAAAGTGAATCGAGTTTGTATTAAGGACACCTGATGAATGTGAATTGTGTATTACATCTAACTCCAACTCCAGCACTTATTCCTGACACCGGCAGGTTTAAAGTCACTTTAATATGAAATTATAATTTGTTAACCAAATCCCAGTTAATGAGCCATTGTAGTTATGTATCTATGCAAACAGAGGTTTAATTACTTTAATGGTTCATTAATATTTTTTATAGTTGTAATAACTTGCTGCAGTGATGTGCCACTGCCAGTGAAATACAGACTGTACTTTTCCGATCCCAGGAACTCGGCCACGTCTGTTTTTATCGCGTTTTGAATTTTAAAAACACGTTAATGATTACAGTGTGTGTAAATAACTTACTCATGTTTTTGCTATGCTGGAATTGAAGAAATGTATTTAGGCTTCATGGGGACTAAAAATGGGACATTCCACTGAGACACGCTTCAATAATATCATATAATTTACAGTGTCTGTTCTAGGGATGCATCAGTACTGATACTGAAATGACTAATCTACTTGGTATTAATCAGTCAGGGACATCGTGGAGCATTTTCTTTAGCTCAGTTTATGTTGGTTTTTACTGTGTGCTGAGATTTCTGTTTAAGATTTTATGGCAGTATCTTTAATACGAGTGTGCGGCCGGCCGGCCCGAGTGTGCTCTGCAGAACACAAGCACAGTGTAGGTTCTGCCTAGTGGGTGGAAAGGAAGCGGGCATGTCTGAGTGCTCAGTGCTCACTGAACTGAAGTGCTATCATACATTCACTGCTCCACACTCACAAATACCTTTATGCGTGCAATTCACAGCATCTAAACTTGCATTTATTTTAAAATGGCCACTCAGGCAGACTCAGGTCAGCCTCTTCGCACTCTCTGTTTAGTCATATCACATGATATCAGATATTGGAAGTGAAGTATGTTTCACAAGTATGAGTAAATCTGCAGGGTATCAGTAATGATGCATGTCTGATCTATTCCCAGAGCCTCCTGTCTCAAATCAGGACTTACAACCAACAAATTTCCTTCTGACTGTACACACCAGTTTCATCCTCAACCCAACTAAAGTTATTAAACCTTTCTTCTTCTTTTTTTTCTTTTTTTTTTTGGTTTTTTTATTTTCAAACAAATAATATCATCATACTGGCCAGTCTAGACTTTTGCCGTTTTCATTTCATGGGATCCAGGACGAGATGTTCTGTCCCCAACCCTGTTCTCTCTGCCTGAGTCACCAAGTGCTTCATTCAAACAAACACAGCCGTGTAAATATTGTTCCTGGGAAAGGGACAACATTCCTGAGGCCAGCTGAGTGAGACTTTGGGAATGTGTCCTATAAATATGTGCTTTGTTGTAAAAGATGGGTATGTGTAACAATAATAGGACAATAAATTTAATTCAAAAGGTTTAGCTGTTGTTTGGTTGTGTTATTGTTGATTTATAAAGATACACATTAATACATTTTGTGAAAATAATAATAATAATAATAATAATGTGATGATTAAGGGTGCTCTCTCTATCCAGGAAGCATGTTATAAACATGAAGTACAGTATTTCCTGCAGAGAAAATAAATGATTGTGTAAAATGTTCCACCAATCTTCCATAAGACAAACAGGGCAGTAAAAGCTTTTCATTTGGAGCATGAAGGTTGTTATGACATGAATAACATTTCAAAAAGGCTTTCTTTTTTTATTACACTGAAAGCACAAGTTTTCATTCTAATTTGATTTGTTTTCAGTCACATTCACGTGGGAAACACATGATTCAGCATTTCAATCCGAATAAGTACTGATTGTATTGTTATACTTGATTAGTTTTAATTTGTAAATTATATGAATCAGTACTCTCTTGCCACACTCCATCCTTTAAAGCTTCACATACGACACATTACCCCTATTAATATATTAATGGAGGTGGAAAAAACCCCTTAGAATTTATATAGGAATTAAAAAATCCCAGATAAATTTAACTTCTAGACATTTCAGCATTAATCTCTGCTGCCCTCTGCTGGCCATTTATCCTCATCACAATTAGTTGCCTAATGTCTATTTGTGCAGCTTCTATAAATATAAATTATTTATTCATTTTTTACTGTTAATTTATGGATAGAAGCTGTTTAATAATCAAGAGGCAACTTGACTCAATCTGCTGGATATTAGTTATCCAACATTTTGCCCTAGTAAGAAATATAATCCCATCATTTTCAGTAGGAAATACAGTACATCTTTCTGTGCTCATAGATGATTGGATCAGTTTAGTAGTAAAAGATGTCTATATCAGTTCTTGTATTAGTTATTAGTTACTATATGAACATTAGCTGATAAAGTGACTGTCTCTGAGTGCGATCTTAGCAAAATGGCCATTCTTTAATGGTTCCTTAGCTTCCGAAAGTGATTCTCCTAAAGTAAACCTTTCCTGAAAGATAAACTCATGTTGTAGATTTCTACATAAAAAAAATTAAGGATTCCCAGTGGGGAAGGAAAACTTTAGGGTTCCAGACGTAACCTTTCAATTGTGTAGTGTACAGAGTGTCCCAAAAGAGTGTCTCCGGACAAAAGGGATGGGCGGATCAACGGTTTCCTGGTTCTTGGATTGGTCGCCGTGGCCCTGTGGCGTGGCCTCCGAGATCCAGAGATCTCAGCCCACTTGATTTTTACCTGCAGGGGCAGGTGAAGGCCACAGTGTAGCAGGAAAAGATACAGCACAAAGATCATTTAAGGAAACACATACGAAGGGCAAATAAATGCATAACACCAGATGTGTTAACCAGTTCATCAATAACATTACATTTTGCAAATAAGTGTTAATTTCCCTGATGTATGGACACCTTTGGGACACCCTGGTAATAGAGTAGTGTAGAGTATAATACCAAAAGCTTTTCTTTGCAGTCACTTCCAATTGCTTCAGTGGAACAATCTGAAACTAAGAATATAAAAAATGCCCTTGTATACAAGACCCTGAGGCTTGATTGGATAAGCTTTTCCTCTGGGTCAGGCGGTTGCAGGTTCAAACCCCAGTCAGGTCCAGAGAATGAGTGCTAAAGGTTTGACTCACAACGTTTAAGGTCGTTGGTGTGTGTTGCTGAGCAGTGCTCTCATAGCTACACTTTCTGTTACTGAGAGATGCTACAGGGAAATGATGAGGGCTGAATCTCAACCAGTTTCTCTTACACTAAATGGTTTATTATCGTCGCTCTGACTTACATGGTTGAATCATTTACTAGGACAAAAGTCCAACAAGGCAATGCTAGCTTCTATGGTGTAGTGGTTAGAGTCACAGTCTCTGGGGCTTGAGGTGTCAAGTTTGAAGCAGTGTGTGTTTTTAGCTTTACCAGTATTTAGTTTAGTATATAAGTATATAAAAGTGAAAAACCTTAGAAAGCAACATACTAGCATGAGATCCTGTGGCTCAGCTGGATGAGTGTTGCCTCTGTGTTGAGAGGTTGCTGGGTCAAACCCTAGCCAGGTCTCTGGGATATGAGTGTAGACAGTTCAGGAGCTTCATGATGTGGAAGGTGCTGGAGAATGTAACCTGAGATGGGGGGGTAATATTTGGGCAGCTGCCCCCCCCAGGGTCCAAGCAAAAGAGTTAAGGGGTCATGGAGCTTAGAGTGTGTTGACTTAGGTTTTAAGCAGGATTCCCATGTATGCAAAACTATCACCCACTTTTTTTTTGAAAGGGGTGTGTGTTCAAACACATCATCACATCAAGCAGGATTTGAACCACCAACCTCTAACATCAGAGGAAAGGCTTTTTCCACTAAGTCCTACACTGAACCTCACCCTCCATGTAGGACTTTGCTCTAATGATAACCATGAAACCATCTAAAGGCAGATTCCTCACAAGCAGCAACCACTGTAACCTGATCAGGGACACCAGTCCACCACAGGGCACCATGCACACACATTCACACCTTGGGGCAATTTAGAGCAGTTAATCCACCTACTGGCATAAGTATTCACCCCCCTTTGAAATGTTCTATATTACAACCTGGAACTGAAATAGACTCAATTTGGATTTTATATAAATAATGACACAGAAAATAACATGAGAGAGTGACACAATAACCCCAATACTAAAGTGGGTGTAAGAATCTATCAGGTTTGAAAACTTTTTTCATTTACAGATACAAATGTCAAAATTGTGATTGAATAAGTATTCCCACCCTTTGCTGTGAAACCTCTAAATCGGTACTTTTGGAAAGAGATGTGGTTACAGCGTCACGTTTAGCTTGTTAATGAACAATTCATTTGAATTTCATTGGCACATTTTGTCAGTAGCTGAGTTTATAGCTTGGAGTTTATCGCTTTATTTTGCCCCCTAGTGGAATAACAGAGATTAGCGCTTTTTTCTAATCTTTACAATTCTGTTGTAATTTAGAACATTTGGTGAGCCGTAGCACAACCTTCATCGCGACTCACAGCGTGTACGTTTGACTTACATGTTTAATTTACATAATGTTACCAAGAATCATTCAGAAACCAAAGGATCGAGGCTTTAAACACAAACATGAACGTGATTAACTTTTATAGAAGGCATCGTGTTGCATCAATGAAATGAAAATTCCAGCAAATGTTATCTATTCAAACACAGAATTAAATTTTCTTTCTCTAACAAACTGATGATAGCCTATTTTTCTAAACCTCAGTTATGTTTTCCCAACTGAACACTTGGCAGATTGTGGGGGGTTTTTATCGACGTGGTGGCAGGTGACAGCTTTGTTTCTGGCGTCTGTTTGAACAAATCTGCCAGGAGGAAAATATCAGAAGCTCTAATGACAAAAAAAACCCTTCCTTTTTTTACTTATTTACTTACTGACAGATCTGTAAACACCTCTAGCAAACTACTTAGAGTTCAGCTGCTTAATAACCACAGAAATGTGCAGGAACATATCACTCCTGTCAAGAAGAACGAAAGCTGATATTTACAAAACAGGAACTTTACATTAGAAGGAACAAATGTTCTTGAGATTTTTTATAAACATTGAACACGAGGAATCTGAAGTAGATGTATTTGGAGATACAAAGCTTTCAGTATGTGGAATTCATTTGGACAGCATCACCATCACCACTAGTCCATTCTCCATAATTATTGGCACCCATTATGAGAATGGGTAAAACTGATTGTATAAGATAAATCACAATCAAAGAAGCGTAATTAAACTTCTAAAACATATCCGAAACATAATGAAAACTTCTGAACAGTTCTAAAAATTGGCTTGGAAATTCATTCATTGGATTCATGAACAATTTATTTACAGTATTAACCTTTTGCTCATGATCATAAAGGTTGTCAATACTTCTGGAGCTGAGTGCAGCTGAGAAATTCACCATCACATTATTTACTAAACTGTGTTGGAAAAATGTAAGGTCACATGTAATGATAGTGCCATTTAGGACATGCTAGCCAACGGTTCATAATGTGCATCTGTGGTCATATGTATAACCTCAACCAATCAAAAAGAAGAACAATGTATACGTCAACAAACTATTTAGTAAAAATAAATAAATAAATAAATAAATAGAGATTCCTTCCCCACCACACACACATTTTTCTTGTATATGAACTCAAGTTAAAAGGTTATCACTCATCCATTTCTGCTCATCTGTTCATCATGAAATATTCATGAATTATTGGCACCCACAAAAACACTTGTCCATGGTGTGAAATGCTTCTTGGTTTTAAAAACGTGGAATTTCTGAATACTAAGAGCAACTGAAGAAAAAGAGAGAGAATTATTCTAGGATCACAAATAATGCTTTCATTTTAAAAATTATTCAGGGCTGTCAATAATATTGACACTTTTTGACAGAAAGTATTACAATTTAAAAATGGAAATTCTGGAATTTTTTTTTTTTTACCATAAGTAATAATTTTTAATCACATATATTTTATACAATTGCTCTTTGGAAGGAAGGGTGCCAATAATTCCTGAGTTACCTGCATATACATGATAGCTGATGCTTTCAAAGAGTGTTTTTTTTTTTTAAATTTTATTCTTATGACAGCAATTATATAAGCCAGAGGCTTGATCTGAATGATGACGGATGAATGTCAGATAATAAAGAAGTGACAAAGAAAGAAGGTTTGAGGCGTGAAAGGAAAACTCAAGCTGTTGAAGAAATGTTTTAATTACGTTTTCGAGTACAATCTACGTATAAGAGCCAAGGAAAAAAAAAAATCCCACAAAAGTAGATGCTTTGTCTTACGCAGCTTAGCAGCAGTGGTTTTTGAAAATGCACAATTTCTCTAATGGCACATTAACTCCAAATTCCTCTGGATCTAAAACCACGACACATTCAGCATTTTTATTCTGATAATTCTCTCTGTATTGGCACTTTATCTGACCAAGATTTAAATTAGCGGCCCTCTGGATCCTTCCACAACCAGTCCAAGGTTTTTATTAAGTCTAAATAATTTATAGACATTAAAGTTAACCATCAGATCACCAAGATGTGGTTAGAATAACAAACCCGGAATAAAACAGGAAATAGAAATGCAAAATGTTCCTCTCAGTTTAGAATCAGTCCCTTATTGCTCAACCTTTCACACTTTTTTACTTCCAAAAACACTCGCAGTGGAATAAAATCATATCCCAGAGGTATATGATATACAGAAGGGTGACAAATGAAAGGAAAAACCAACAAAGTGTCAGCTTCAGTGCTCCTCGGCATCACTGGAACTCTACTGGAGTGATGAACAGCATTCTTCCAAAAGATTTTCCCTTGGTGTGTTGATGATGATGATGATGATGATGATGATGGAGTTCACTGTCTAACACGTCATTCCAAAATGATCTACTGGGTCAAGTTGTTGTGAGTGTGAAGGCCATAGAATATGATATTACATCATTTTAATCCTCATAAAAACATTCAGTGAGCCTTCAGGCACTGTGCATGGTGGGGGCGGAGTCATTTAGAAAGAGACCACCCCATCAGGAGAGAACTGTTTTATCGAACAAGAACTTTGTATTGATATGCAGTGATGCTTCAGTCTAAGGGAATAAATGGAGCCAAACCATAGCGAAGAAATAAATACACCCCCCTGGATCATGACCGAGCCAGAGTTTTTCCTTTAATTTGTCACACGAATGTATGCCGTTATTTATGTCCATAAAATCTTTCACCTTTTCTCTCAAGCAGCTTGTGTCAGAACAAATAGCTTAATAAAATAAAGCAGTGTGTGTGTGTGTGTGTGTGTGTGTCTATATTCTTACTCCATTTGCAATCGCTTCTCTCTTTTTTTCCTCTGATGTATTTATTGATTTCTAACTGCTGCTTACAGAAAAACAACAGCAACTACATCCTCAAATCACCACGTTTCAGTCACACGCGCTGATCAGAAACAAACATAGATACAAATATAATGATTCATTCTTCCAGAAACCAGCACACACGTCCCTGAGATCTCTGCTCCCCTAAAGAGAGCCTTACGCACCACAGTTCTGGACTCGAGTGACCGTATTTAGCCATTTTGCACAACAATTCACTCACTTTTTTTCTAGGGAACATCGCTTCCAGCATGCACAGCTGATATACTTCATCCATCTTTCAATTACAGTCTGGATTTCGCTCCTGAAACTTGTAAAGACTTACAGGGAATAAAGACGTGTGGTGAGAACGAGCACTCCACTGGTTCTAATTTGCGGAGCAAATTTTCAAAAATGTGCGCATGTTATTAGTAATAGGATTTACTACAGCTCATGTTCATCCCACATTCAGGTTCATGTTCAGGAAGTGACGCACCTGGGGATAGAGATGTGCGCAGGACTGTTTTTTTTTTTAATCCTGCAAAAACTACAGAAACAGTAACCACGCCCACCTGAAACTATGGCCACTCTCACATGCTTGTGTAGAAACACACCTCATGCACCTGTAAAACATCTAACCACTCTGAAATATCCCTGCAAAAACTGGGACGACACACCCTAATGCTCTTAAAGAAACTGTAACCAGACACAGAAACAATCACCACACCCACGTCTCTGCAGAAACTTTGGCCACACCCACATACACCTGTAGAATCAATGCCCACGCCCACATGGCCTGGGAGAAACAACACCCACCTCCATCTGCTCGTACAGAAAAACTGACCAGGCCCCAAGCTCCTACAGAATCTATGACCACACCCAGTGTCCCTGCACAATCTGTGACCACACCCATATGCTCCTGCAGACACAATGACCACACCCACTTGTCCCTACAGAAACAATGACTACACCCATGTGTCCTTGTAGAAACTGTGACCACACCCACATGTCCCTACAGAAACGCTTATCACACCCCCACATATTCCTGCACAAACTGGGACCACGCCCAAATGCTCCCGTAGTAACTCTGAATCTGTAGAACACCCAGACGTCCCTTCAGGAACTGTAACCCACCCACCTGCCTCCACATTATGTAACCACGCCCTGCATGTTCCTGCAGAAATGCTTAGTACACCCCCACGCAATCCTACAGAAACTTTGACCACACCCACCTACCTGTAAAACACCCACATGCTCCTGTAGAAACTGTGACCACACCCAAACGCTCTTGCAGAAACTGTGACCATGCCCACATTCCCCCCAAAGAACCCACGCCTGCACACACTCGTCCTCATGTCTGCACCTACAGTTATTTCTGTTTGTAAATTATAAACAGATTCAGTCTACAATGGTAATAAAAATGATGTCATGATGGATGTATTCTGTGTTGGAATGATCGTTGTTAAACTTTTCCACACACTCTGTGAGCAAGATTTCTGTTAAAGTTGTAAAAAGTTTAAAAGAGGATGAAGACGTCCCTTTAGTGCCTGAACAGAACATCGTCCTAGTCTTCGTCGCTGCTCGTGCGTCCACTTTGCACCCCGTTTTGCTTTACACGTTTATCTCTAACTGCCAAGTGTGTGTTCAGGTCAGTGTGTGGATCAGTGCGAGTGTTTGCGCAGACATCAGTGTGTGTCGGTGAATTCATATCCTCCTCATTCTGGCTGCTGGATGATGAGGTCAGAGACTCAGGAGTGGACAGAGGAGAGATGTCCAGTATGGAGTAGCGTGTCACTGGCGCGGCTCCCAGTTCTGCTGCGAGTCCCTGGACGACCCTCCTGGACACACGTGACTGAAACGGTAGACGTGAGGGTCGACGTGGAGCTCCACGTGATCTGCGCTCATCTCTGGGTCTAAGATCTGATGCTCGATCACGATCCTCATCATCGTTCTCGTCGTCTTCGTCCTCCAGCGTGTCCGGGATGGAGCGTGGCAGTGTTGGTGATGTGGGCAACGACCCGCTTTCGGCTAAGCACAGAGCCTCGGCGTGAGCCTGCAGGTCCACCCACTCGCAACTCTGCCCCTCTACAGCACAGTGGCTGTTATTCCCAGTCCGAGAGCTGACGTGCGTGTGACCAGACGGCAGAGGGTGTGTCTGTGAGGGAGTGTGTGCACGCCCAGGCGGTGTAAAGAGGAGGATATGACTACGCAGTCGACTCCCACGCTGGAACAGACGACTCCAAAGGCGACCCAGTCTGCGGCGCGACGCCATTCGACGGGAAGAATGACGCCTCATCTGTCTCCGCATGGCCGAGCGGAGACTGTGCAGGACGGACGCCTGAGACAGAGGGAGAAAGCAAAGTGTGCTGAGAGCAAATGATACGTCACAGAGTGATGAGCAGAATGGAATTTGAGTGCAGATGTGTATTTTTTTTTAAACACATCATAACCCTAAGATCACGCTAATAAGCGTCAAGTCACTCGTAACACGTAGTTTTTTCTCTGCTGGGCGTATCGCAATCACTACTGTTATCGCAGCCTTTTTTTATCCTGACGAGAAACAATAGTGTCTAAAATGTATAACCTACAGCCCACAATAGAATTTACACACCACATGTGTTTACATTGTATTTAAGTTTGATTTACGTTACATGCTCGGCTTTGTACTAGCTTCATTAGCAAAGCATGCTAACCGTACTAGCTATGTACACTCAACAGAGGAACCAATGATCTCTGATACATTCTTCCAAGCTTTATTTTCCTTCATAATGTCTCTATACACAAGATCAAACCATGGTAATAAGATTTTCTTCCATTTTTACACATCAATCAGTGAACGGGAAGTAATTTCATGCAGGAATTAAATTCGTGAGCGGGAAACCTAAGCAATGTCAGACCACACAGGACATAGGATTGCTCCAAGGAATCATTTGAGCTGATTGCTTGGATTTGTTGCATTAAGACTCATTTATGCTCAATGTTAAATATGTATACCGATATGGGCGGAGCCTTCTGTCCATACTCTACATCTTTTGTTTCGTCTGTATTTGTGCAGTTTATGGATACGGATGAAACAGAGCAGTACCACTGGAAATCGTGGGGGCAATGTAGAAAATAGTTCAACCAAGACACAACGAAGAAATGTTTTAAATGGCGGAACTTTTTGAGGAGGGGTTATGTGATTTAGGAAGAAACATCTATAATGATGTTTACAGCGTCTACAATTCCGCCTCCGCTTTTACCTCTTTCTTAATAGGTACATTATTACGACCTCCTCCACCGTCGACATGTTCGTTGTCGTCAGAAACTTTCGACTCTGAGCTGCCCTCTAGTGGATGTATTGCTTAACATCCATACCAGCGTAAAGGACGCATGGAAGTACAGTGTATGGGCAGTGACGGTTACATCGTTTAAAACGGACGTATTTATTTTCATACGTAATAGGAGTATAAACAAGCCTTTACAGAGTCATATATTATATAAATTTGCATAGAATTGAGAAAATCTCACAGCCTATTGCGCTGTGGGTTTATCTCTTTGCCAGTGTTGTTGAAACCACAGCTCCATGCTTCCTGCTGAATGCTTCCTGTTGCTTTGCTGCATGTAGTACGTAACAGTCTCATGAGTATGAATGTCGAGTTAGAGCTTTTTCCACAGTTCTCAGTTTGATAAACCATGTGGTAAATTCCACATGGCTTTTATTCAGGATGTAGTAACACAGTGAGCTGGAGGAGTGTGAAACTCAGGGTGCTCTAAAAACAGCATGGCTGGAGGACCCTAACAAGCACCAGCTGTAGCACACGAGGCCTTGTTAGCACTCTGGCATGGAAAGAAAAAAAAAAAAATCATCAAACGTCTGGGCGAGTGAAAGCGTCTCAGTGAGAACTTGAAGTCGATCTGAAGCACTGTCGAGTGCTAATTATGCCAAGAGAGATCCTCTCACTGCTTTCACCGAGAAACTGTTGCACGCTCACATGACCACTGCTACGCTCAGCTGAACCGTTCCTTTTTATAAATTCAGTTTGTATTAACACCAAGCTCCGAGTGCTGTCCTGTCACACTCCTGACACACACACACACACACACACACACTTGAGTCTTGACTTTGTGAAACTGTGTTTTTGTGTCTAAGAGTCACTCTGTGAAAAATAAGGCCGTGAGCAGACCTGTCAATCAATTGGCGATACATCATCCGTTTCCATAGAGACAGTCTCTGCCTTCTCATCACACATGCAAATCAGTCAGTATGAGTAGAATTTTCACTCCTGCAGAGTGCGGAGGTAATAAAAGCCGTCTGGCATTGAGCGCGTGCAGAAAGCTCTGACGGCTGTAGGCTAAATAAGACAGCGCTGCTGTTATATTACACCATTACTGTGACCTTCACAATATTCTCTCTCTCACTTAAGTCAGCCGTGGTTTTGTTTGTGCTTGTATGATGACAGAGGAAGTGCGAGTGTGTGTTAGTTAAAAGGACACGTTACATTAACGCAAGAGCGAACAGGAATATTGTCTTTAATTAAGCCATGATGCTAAAACAGCCGCACCTTAAGGTCAATATCTGAAAATATTCATGATACTTTTTTTAAAGAATATTTGAATCACACGGACTACGCCAGCAAAACTGTGCCTCTTTTAGAAACAAGAGAAAGATTCACTGAATCTGTAAAACAAAATATTAATCTACAGTACATTAAGATAGTAAATCCTCTGCAGTTTTACTGACTGATGTGGCCACACTCACTGTGATTGACTGAAATCTTTTTTTTTTAAGACGCTCAGTTTCATAAAGAGTAAAAAATAACCTACAAGCAGCAATGACCAAGGGGTCCAAGCACTAGTTAACACATAAACCCAAATATATTTAACACACACATATTTAAAAAAACAAAAACAAAAAAAACAAAACAAAAAAAAACCCTGAATATTTATGAAAAATCACAAGAAATTGTTTAAATATTTTAAGATACAATTATTGAAATATTTTAAGATAAGATAAAATTCCTAAGACCTAGGAACAGTTCTAGGAAACAAGATCTAGGAACAATGTTCATTTGCATTTTAAAAACCAAGAGGGCTATGTATAAAGCATTCCTAATTTTCTCTATTCCAAAGTTTAGAGGTAATAAAAAAAAAAAATCTTTGACTGGCTGATTAACGTTCTTTCATTTTCCTCCTTTTAAGTAATGGCTATACATCATTAACAGTGACGTTCATATGTTAATAAAATTTCTTAATAATCCATCAATCACAATGCAAAATGATTAGCTGGTGAATAAATATTAATAATAAATATATTAGCATTAACACATGGTTGATTAAAGGTCTAATGTACTAATATTGTGAAAGTGTTAAAAGTATAGATATGATGTCATCTGTTTTTATTTTGGTTTTATTTAAAAAGATACAGATACATACATCAAACATTTGACGTCATTTATCATGTGTGAGGGAAAAAACATCAAAATTATAACAAATTGCTGTCTTTTATTGTCATATTTAATATTATTTAATTTTTATGTTGATTTATTTTATTTCAGTTTAGTTTAACTGCAACGTAAGTAGAGATTACTACTGTCCCTGCATGTTTTATTGGTTTTTGCGTGTGTGCGTGTATACGCGTGTGCGTGTACGTGTGTTGAACATGTACGTGCGTGTAGCTGTGTAGGATGTATTTACCTGAGCAGGATTATAAGCAGGAAAATCCTCCACAGGTGGGATGAGACCCTGAGCAATCAGCTGACCATATGAGGGCGGAGCTTCTCTTTGAACAAATTCCGCCTCCAGCTGAGTCATCTGGGTTTCAAAAGCTCTGTGGAGAAACACAGAAAGATGGTTTATATAAAAATGAGTTACAGCCTCTAAAACCTTCATACGAACCCCTGAGCCTGATGTTCTGCTCAGGTCCAAACGGCCCATTTTAAAAATCCTTACTAAAAGAATGTTTTTTTCTACAATGAAATTTTATGTGCTTATATTTACAATTCTTACCTAAATTACAGAGCTCATTTTTAGGTTATTTGGATGTGACTGTAACAAAGTAAAAGGATTGATGTTAAAAATGGTCAGTGATTATAAACAATGCTGCGTTCAAATGAAGTCATGTGGCATCATGTTTATCAGACAATACCAGGACTCAATCATGTTATTTACCTCAGAATTAAATTTTTTTACAGCCTTCACAGGTTTTTAAGTTCACAGTGAAACCTTTGTGATGCACTGTTAATGATTCCCATGACTGGGTAATGCCAAGTGGAATAATTCTAATTCTGGTTGCAGTTTTCGTACTTTTGAGTCTTTTATTAGTAATTCAGCAACACAGAAATGTTGACCTTACCTTGTTGACCTTTTGTCTCATTTCATCCATCATTCTGTCCTTACGTCGTTCACATAAACATCTACATAACATCTACATGCTAGCTAGATAAGTGATTAGCCTAGTTTATGCTGTGTCCATATTTACCAGTTGCTTAGCAACAATGCTCTCATGACATGAACCAATTGAATGGAGAATGCATTGTCTTCATCTTTCTGTTTCCATATGGAACAAAAAGACTTTATATTTTATATCAATGCCCAAATACTTTCTTGATCTGTCTCTTTTTCTCCATCTCTGTTTCTAGCCGTCTCGCTCTCTCTCCTCCCTTCTCTCTCTCTTAATTCGGATACAGTGTGCAGATAGTCAATCACTCTCCCTCTCCCTCTGTGTGTGTCTCACTCTGTCTCTCTGTTCTGTATTTCAGATCAATAGTTTAAGTCCTGACTCAGAGCAGTGATGCTGCATCATCTGAACAGCTGCAGCACTTACTGACTAACGCTAAGAGGTGTGTGTGTGAGTGAGACAGAGAGAGAGGATATGCTCTCTCCTGACAAATTGAATCAGGAGAAAAAAGGATGATGAAAGAGGAGAGGTGATAAGAACAGATGGCGAGAAGGGAAAAGAATGATGTAATGATATAAAGAGAGAGAGAGAGAGAGAGAGAGAGAGAGAGACTGACTACCTGCACACTGTGTCCAAGTTAAAAGTTGGAAATTGCAACTCCAGAATATTTTATTATATTGTTAATAAAACAAATGAAATGTCTGTTCTGTTTTGGTAAAATCTATTTCTAATATTTGATGAATTACCTGGCCTGTCACATGACCAGTGTCTGTCACTAAATATTATTCACATTATTCAATTTGTTGTGGAATTCTCGCTTCTGATTGGTCATAAGTCACTGATTAATTTTCTATATCAGCAGCTTTGACAGTATCTCCAGCTACAAATTGCAGGTTTATATTAATGCACACGTTCTAACAGAGAGAGAGAGAAGAGAGAGGTTGTTTATAGCTGCTGTACTGTAAGTGATAACAGGAGCTAACGTCTGTTCTGGACGTTCCAGAAGATTAAATTAACCAGAAATGGATAAAAAAAAAAAAGTAGCATCATTCTTTAATAAATAATAAATTACATTCATTGGGAAATTGCAGTGATATAAGAGGAATAAAACACTTCTGGATGTGCTGTTATAGGAAAATGATCAACTTCAGGGTGGTAAGAAGAACTCACTTCATCACACCATGACTACACGAAGTGTTTTCATTTTCTTTACGTATTAAATCTAAGTTTTTAATTTAGATTTTTTATCTGTAAAGTCGTTGAGTTTGTAGTGTTGGTTTCCATAGAAACAACACATTTCCCAAAACAGTTTTCTGATTATTATCGTAATTTCAACGCAATTACGTGGATAAAGTTCGTAAATGGAAGCGGAGAGACGGAGCTGAACAGATGGCGCCTCACCGGTACTCCCTCGTTCTGAGTGAGTAGAGTTTGAAAGCACAGCCGAGGGCGATGACGAGCAGCAAGCCGCATGCCAGGCTGCCGATCAGCGCCGCCGTGATCACTTTGCGTGGCACTGCAGCTTGGCACTCACGCTCGTCACTACCGTCAGCGCAGTCCTCCTGCCCGTCACAGCGCCACGTCTCCAGGATGCACAGGTTAGTTGCGCAGTGGAACGTCCCCGGCTGGCAGGAGAAGCAGTTTTTCTCATCTGAGCCGTCTGGGCACTGTTTCTGATTATCACAGCGCTCGTGAGCTGAGTAACACACACCTCCGGCTCCCTGGCACGGGTACTGACCTGGGGCACACAGCGCACACCCCACCTCATCACGGCCACTCGGGCAATGCCAGTAACCATCACAGCGCTGATGCTGAGAGTAACAGCCCTCATCTGGACCGCACGGGAGCTCACCTGGAAAACAGTAACCCTTCACCTGAAGGACAGAGAGAGAAGGGTCAAAGGTCAGTGACAGGTTATGTCATCTTTTGTTCTTTGTATGTCACACTAATGATCAAAAATCACCATGATTAAAATGACAAAATTACTAAAATGGCAAGACTAGCATCAGATATGAACATTTGTGGCTGATAATGATAGCGAGGTGTTTCTGTTTAGGGCTGTGCAATATATCAAAAATATTAGATCACAATACTTGAAGGTATTTTTAGAATATACAATGTGTCATGATGGATAGGTTTGGTAACCAACTGCCAGAAAAGCAGCAGCGTTGGCAAAAAACAAAACAAAAAACACTACTATTATTTCTATAATTCCTACAAAAATAAATGGGCTTTGTCTATAATCTTTTATGTTAACTCGCCCCACCACCACCACCTTCTAAGGAGGACCATGAATTCTTTTCGCTTATTTCTTCATTTCCAAAAAGAGGAAGCTGGCTCTGGTTCTCACCTGGTAGGAGGCGTTGAAGCCGTGGCCCTGGCTGTGTGGTTTGGCGTGGTACAGGACGCTCATCTGCCCCTGTGAGGACTCCAGCACGGCTGAACGCTGGTTGTTGTGGTGTGTGAGACTCTGCAGCAGACGCTCGGCTCGTTCCCCCAGACCATCATACACACGCACCGAGTCGCCCGCTCCCAGCTGCAGGTCCAACCGCAGCAGCAGAGGCTTCGGGTCCTGCACACAGTGTGTGTGTGTGTGTGTGTGTGTGTGTGTTTGTGTGTGTTTGTGTGTGTTTGTGTGTTAATGTCAGGATTTGACCAGTTTTGATTTAAAGGAATACTGAAAGAGATACTGAATGTTATGCTATTTACAAACGGCTCTAAATACATTAGCAAATAAAGATAAAAAAAAAACAAAAAAAACATATGTTTTGTGTTTGTGTCCTTCTAAGTAAAACTTGATTTTAATATTCATTATAATAAAACTTTTGGATTGTTGTCTTCCCCCCATATTTAGTTCACACATTTTCACAATTAATAAATGTATTGTTAAAAGAATATTTTTTAAAAATATATTTTTAAACATAAAGTATATACATGTTTAAAAGGTATAGGGCTACCCCGTTTTGTACAGATTTATGCCTTGAATTTCCACAATTTAAAAAAACAACAACTTATAATTCAAGAACATAAAATCTATATAAATAAACTATTGTATAGATAAGGGATATAGAAGTGAATATTTATTAGTATCCAAATTTAGTCTCTAATTGAGTCTCCCAACAGTTTATTACAGTGTAATAAAAAGAATGCAAAAGTGTAATTAATTAACTAATTATACATAATTAATTAATGTATAGGTGTATTTTTATATACATTTTCATATTATTTGCTGGATTTAGTCTCCAAATGTCCCTGATTTATACAAAATAAAGCACACAATAAACCTAAATTAACCATATTTTTTAAACTAAAGTGTATGTTTTGTGGTGTATATTTTACATAACCTGTGTGTCCAGGAACCAGGTGCAGTAGAGGTCAGTGCCAGTGCTGCGGTTCGGCCGGAAGAAATCGGGCGAGGCGAACATGCCGTAGAAGTTGGCCAGCCGTTTTCCACACACCATGTCGGGACACTGAGCCTCGTCGGAGCCGTCGGGGCAGTCGTGCACGCCGTTACAGCGAAGTGCTGAGGGCAGACAGCGGGTCGACTGGGCGAGGCTGCACTCCAGTGTACCCTGGGCGCACAGGCTGACCCGGGCAGGCGTGGGAGGGCCAATGCAGTTCCTCTCATCCGTGTTGTCTCCGCATTCGTCCAGTCCATTACAGCGCCAGGAGCGTGGCACACACTTCCCATTACCACACAGGTACTCATCACTCTCACAACTGCTCTCTCCCAGACGACCTGCACGCGCGCGCACACACACACACACACACACACACACACACACACACAAGCTCAAATAAAATAAATTTTATACATTTAAAAATCACATTAGAATTTAATAAAGAAACGGCATCTTAATGCTAAACTAAGGACCAAAAAAAGACAAAAGGCTACACAAAAAATCCACACAGCCTGCCAAGATGAAATGAAATTTATCAAAAATGTATTTCATATTAAATCTGTCTCAGTAACCAGCAGCAGGAATGAATCT
>JAOTRR010000038.1:2243846-2257454 GCA_028570945.1 Gogo arcuatus
ACAATTCTGTTGTTAAAAGCGCTATATAAATAAACTTGACTTGACTTGACTTAAAAGTCATTAAGTTGGCAGCACTGACCGGAGCATTTACGAGGCTGTACCTGAAGGATATGAGGTTCATGTCCATGTGCTCTCCTGCTCTCTCTGACTGCAGGAACGCTCTCATGCTGCTCAATGTTCCACAGACGCACCGTACAATCCTACAAGACCCCACAAACACACCACAGTTCAGATTTTGTATGGTCTAATCTCCTCTCGGTTCTCTAATACAGGGGTTCTCAAACTTTTTGCAGCTACTGAGTGGAAATCCAGAGACAAAGATGGTCACTGCAAAAAAAATTTTTTCTTATAGCTATGTGTCTGCTGATTTGAATGTAGATCATTATCTAGTTGAAACAGGAAATCGACAGCCTGGCAGAGGCAATCAGGTTTTGCAGTATTTCACAAGATCCTGGGCAAACACCTATTAAACAGCCCCAAAGCATCAATGCATGGACACTATTTTTTGTTCCCTTGATTCTCTTTTCTGTTGTGTTGTGTCACTTTTTCCCACATAAGTAGTGTATGTATATGCTCCATAATTAACCATCAGTTATCAAACTTTCTCTAAATCTATAATCTGGCTGACGTCTTTTAATGATCATGATCATTTCACCTTTGAGGAAGAGACCACCCAGTTCTTATCAGCACTGATGTCCACGTCTGTCACCCAGTCCAGGTGACCCTGAGTTTAAAAATGTAAACAAATTATTTTCATTAAAATGACAACCATGATCATGTAAACTGTTCATGTTAGAACAGCTTGTACTTTTTAGCAGGTGGAAAAACTATTTCATTTCTCTCTGTAAACTCACATGCAGTTACCTTCAGCACCAGAGTTCTGTACAGTCCCTTCACATCCCACAATGCAACGGTCCTGTCATATGCTCCAGACACAAGAACAGAGGCTGGAGAGCAGATCATGTTTCTCATTAGAGGCAAGCAAAGGTTATACGGCATCTCTTTTAAGACGGGTTTGCTCTCAAATTAGATACATAATTCATTCAATAGAAATGACTGCATGTTAGCAAAGTGGATCATAAAATAATAAAAGATGTATAACATTTAAGTATGGCAATTCACTAATTTATATATATTTGCTCATTTTATTATGTTATCATTTAAACTGAGTGAAAAAAAGAGTGAGAGCAACTTTCTATAGCTGCTACAACAAAAGTGATAGCAACTTGTTTCACAGACATTCCAGAACATTAAATGTAACTATAACTGGAAAAAAAGTACATGCAGTTCTGTAATTAAAACTGTTAGCAACTGATAGAAAGTCTGGTTAATATATTAACCAGAGCGTAATATATCGTCACATGTATTCAACAATTTACTTCTGGCCAAATTTGAACAGAAAGTTGGACATCCTTGATCGAGAAAGTTAAGAGTTTTAATAGACAGTTTTAAAGAAAACACTCAATACCATCACTGGAGAAAGCACAGGAGCTGACGCTTCCGTCGTGGCCTTTACTGAGCTGCTCTCCTCCTCTGGTACGGAATGAACCTGTTTGCACATCCCACAGCTGTAGCGTACGGTCCCACGATGCTGTGCACAAGTAACGGCCATTTTGTGTAAAGCAGCAGCTAGAGATGACGTTTGTGTGGGCACTGGAGTGGAAAAAAAACAGAACAATAAGAGAGAGAGAGAGAGAAAACAATAAACCAAATAAAACAATATAGCTAGCTGCAAGCAGCAATTAAGGGGTCCAAGCACGTGTACTAGACTGTGTTGAGATGGATGTTGTTTTTTCCCCCCATTCGTTTCCATGAATAACTCATGGTCTTTCTGATGGATGAATTTATTTTGTGAGAGACGTGTTTTCATGAAAGGATATCTAAAACGAATCTAAAATTTGAAAATCCATTTCATAACTTTAGTCAGATATCATCTGAATATCATATAACTCCAATTTGGTAATGTTGAAAATAATTTGTAGCTGGAGTAACACAAAAACTTCTCATTCAAATTTAGTCAGTTTGTTGTCCAACTTAGTCCTGTAGACATACAAAATTGTAATATTCCTTGCATACAAAATAAGAATAACAATTTAAAGGTTTAAATTTAAATAAATGTTTAAATTAAAGCAATATTATCCCCAATTAAAAAAAGTCTTCAGGTTTGTAAGTTGGCTTCCAATGTTCGATACCTCACTAATAATCATCACTGACATGGAAGATAGTTGGGAAGTTCATTCATTCGCTCATTAATTATCTATACCGCTTATCCATTGCAGGTCGTGGGTGAGCTGGAGGCAGTGCCAGGTGATACTGGGCGAGAGGCGGGGTTCACCCTGGGCACGTCGCTAGTTTATCGCAGGGCTAACACAGAGAGACAGACAGATATTCACACTCACATTCACACCTATGGGCAATTTAGAGTAGCCAGTTGACCTAATCCACATGTAAACCGAAGCACCCGGAGGAAACCCACACAGGCAAACTCCACACAGAAAGACCCCAGTCAATCAGCAGGTTTGAATCCAGAACCTTCTTGCTGTGAGGCGACAGTGCTAACCACTGCACCACCGCTCCGCCCATTGGGGAAGTTGTTCAGTCAAAACGTAGAATGATGTTAGTACCTATTAATGCTCAGAGTGGTTTTGTGAGAGCAAAGGTCCCATAATTTGATGGATCTGTCTGCTGAGACGCTGGCCACGTGCTGACTCTGAGCATCAAACCTGCAGCTCATCACTGTGGATGTATGATGACCTGAGAGACCCAGAGAGACAAGATGTTCTTGTATCTAACTCCTCGAAGTTCAACCAGAAACATAGTATATAATATAACCACATTAATTATGTTAATGTTAAGTGGATTAACCTGGAACGTAATGCAGTCTCTGTCCCGTATCTGCACAGCTGACATACAGAGCGTTCTCCATGTCTGAGGCCGACGCCACGTACTTCCCGTCACCTGACACACTGCATGACATCAACAAACCGCCCTGCGTTACTGTCCACTGAACACACACACACACACACACACACACACACACACACACACTGCTTAATTACTACAGATTTCACATTTAAGCTGTGAAACAAGAAACGAGATGAAACAAGTAACAAGATTAGGATAATTCACCAGGATTTTACCAGTCTCCAGGTCCCAGGCGTTTACAGTCTTGTCCCAAGAGGATGTTATTACTCTGATGGACAAAACACACACACACACACAAAGAGAAAGATGTATCATTGGTTCATACATAAGAAATAAAACACTTGGGCGAGTGCTGTTATAGGAAAATAATCAGTGTTGAAGTGATGTGGTGAAGCACAGTTACTCTTACCACACTGGAGTGGAGTATTTTCCTATAACATCACATCCTGAAGTGTTTTATTCCTCTTATTCCACAGCAATTTCCCAACAATTAGAATTTTTTATTTATTAAAGATGACATCACTTACTTTTTATACATTTATAGCTACATTTAATGTTGTGGAATATCTGTAAAGTTTCTCATGTTGGAAAAAGTTACAGCTTTACCTAGAGTAAGAGCGCTAATGTTAGTGATATGTGGTTATTTAAGACAGCAGATAGACATGGGGGTGTTTACAAATAGCATATTTATGTAAATTCATAGATTCGGATATTTTTAAGCGATCTAGCGATCATTTTTACTTATTTCTTGAGTATTAAATTCATACTATATATTTTATTATTCCATGCAGTTTCTTTGTTTTGTTAAAATTAGAGATGGCACTGATCCGATACCCAGCATCAGAACCGGGCCGATACTGGCAAAAAAAACCAAAAAACAAAACGGTGGATCGGATATCAGAGAAAACATATCGGATATCGGATTCTGTAACAAATGGCAAAGAATTGGATTTCTAAAAAAAATGTAATTTGGAACTGGAAATGTTTACATATAAAGAGACATGACTGTTTTTTCTTTTGTTAGGATTAATTGAATTATTTTTATTATTATTTATTATATTTACAGTGTAAGTGATTTAATATGAAAGAATTTAACTGTTAAGTAATAAAAACATTTAAAGCTTAGTAGTTTTTAGTAGTAGGTAACGACATTGATGGGTATCGGTATCGGCTGATACTCAAGGTTTCAGTATCAGAAAAGAAAATATGGCATTGTGCCGTTCATGTGTACTTTGAGTCTCCAAATATCATCGTTATTGACGTGCATCGTTTCTTTTAATCTATTGATTGATTTTAATCCACACACTTACAAAATATGATTTCTGCTTAGTCATGACCTGGATTTCCATCAGCTTCTACTTCACTAACAAGAGGAACACATAAAGACCTTGTAGCACCATTTACACAAAAACATAACGCATTCAACACCAAATTGTTCTGAGTCGAGTAGATCAGCCTTATTTATCTATTATATATCCATACATGACAAAAATATCCACCAGCATTTAATAACAAGAAAATAAGATTCTGCTGCAAAGAAACTCATTAACGTGGCGAGGCGTCATGCTGAGTGCCCTGTGGCTTCTTGTGTTGCCTAGCAACAGCATCCATTCACAAACAAAGCACTGTGCAGTAATAAAAGAAGTGAGAGGCGAGAATGTAACCGGAGACATCAGTGTGTGAAAGCGTGTTCTTTTTTTGTCTTGTCAAGGCATGTTATTTGACTACTAAATGGGTTTTGTTAACAACGTGGTTCTCAAGCTTTTTTTCCCTGTCTTTAACAAAAAGCATCAAAGTTAGTTCTTAAAACACAACAATGGATAAAAGGTGATGTCTGATAAAAAGCCCACATGATTAGCATGTTTCCATATATTCCATTTGCTACAAGGTGCTGTTATTTTTAAAGCTATTTTATTCTGGCATCATAAATTGTGCTACTGGAACTAGACTAGAGGATGATGGAAAACACTTTCCATAGATAGAACATGTAAATCAACACTCCCTTTCATTTGCAATAGATGTTTCTGTGTTCCCCTGAAAGGCAGCGTCATCACCACAGGGAGGACGTTTGTGCAAATAGGTTACTGTGCTCCCACCAACCAAAGCCTGTTATACTTCACCTTTTAATTCCAAAACATTTATTTTTATCAGAATTGAAACATTCCCAGAACAGATATTTTATTCATTCACTCATTCGCTCTGTCCTCCATGTTGGTTTTTCTCATTTGCCCCCCATCTTGCAACCTGATTGGCTAAGAAGTTAAAAAAAAAAACGTCACTTCGTGCTTTTCTGAAAACAGGAACTTTTTTCAACTTTGTAAGCTGTACTGTGACTCAGAAAAGGGCTGATAGCAGATTTCCTATCAGACTTTCCTTTCCTATTAGATCTGTTCTTATGGTGATCCTACTGATCAGAATGAAAATGACTGTTTTTCCCAACTGTGTCATTCGTGGTGTGTAAATAACAAATGTGATCATTTATATGAAATGTTATAATAAATGTTTTGCGCAGCGATACAGGCTTGTCTTCTGTATGTTTATGTGACTTCTTACTCCTTCTTCTCTACCTGTTCTTCTCTGGGACCAAACAGCATGCAGTAATGGCTGCTGAGTGTCCTCCTTTGAGCACCATCAGCTGAGCCCCTGTCTCCACATCCTGCACAGAGAGAACAGAGAGGAATCAGTACGAGGGAACAGAAAGTGCAATAGACAACCTGATATCTTGTAATGTAAAGTGTGACATGTTTAACTCTTTAAGCGATCGTACCCAGAATATTACCGTCTTGTCGTGGGAACCAGTGAGAAGTCGAGTGCCATGAAAACACAAGCGGCAGCTGGTGATGGAGTCGGCATGTCCCCTCAACACCTTTACAGGAATCTACAGGAGACAGCAGGATTTATACCAACAGGTGAAAACAATTAACATAAACTGTGCTGTCAGAGATATGCCATTTTATCAGCTACATCTGTCATACAGGTCATTTAGTAGGTGTTCTACTTCTACTACTACTACTACTAATAATAATAATAATAATAATTTGTATACCACGTTCCTTATACCCAAAGTTGTTTCACAATTTAAAGTAACACACAAGACATAAAATACTGATGAAGCAAACTAGGGCTGTAGGTCTGAAGATATTTGCTGCGTTGACTTGGACTTGTCTCGGAATTTTTGGTATGTGTACTCGGACTTGTCTCTGCCTTGGGCATTGGTGCTGTTAAATATGGTCTTAGTCTTAAAACCCAGAGTTCATAACAAACAATTTTTGCACACAAGCACAAAGTTTGATAAGCAGAAGCAGTAATTGCTTCTTGTAGAAAACAGCTTCATCAATCTCACAGTGCACAAATGAGGCCAACTCGTAAAAGGAAAGGATCTTGGCTCAGTCTCAAAATCATTTGGACTTGATCTTGACTTAGCTTCGACGTCCTTAAGACTCAATCTTGGCTAGTTCTGGTCTTGGATTTGATCATCTCAGTCTTGATTACATTACATTACATTACATTACATTACAAGTCAACCATACTAATGAGCTGACAAAGTACAACCAAATAGAGAAAAATAAAACCCCAACGGCTAACACTAAGTCATCGTGACCAGGCTAGACCGTACACAGCCTGGGTTGGTCAAGACCGCTACGTGATTACACAGTGAGCAGGGAGGCAGGGGCGAGGTGCAGCCTGAAGAGGCGGGTCTTCGGTCTGCGCTTGAAGGTGGACAGGAAGTCGGCACTTCTGACCTCGATGGGAAGGTCATTCCACCAACGGGGAGCCAGGGCGGACATCAGTCTTGAGCGGGCTGAGCAGGAGCGGAGAGGAGGAGGGGCAAGGCGACCAGTAGCAGTGGAGTGTAGGGATCTGGCTGGCGTGTAGGGTCGGATCAGTCTCTGGAGATATGCTGGACCTGACCCCTTGACTGCCTGGTAAGCTAGCACCAACGTGTTAAATTTGATGCGAGCTGCGACAGACAGCCAGTGAAGAACAGCAAGCAGAGGGGTGGCGTGGGAGGAACGAGGGAGGTTGTAGACCAGGCGGGCTGCAGCGTTCTGGATGAGCGAGGAAGCAAATACTAAAGTATTTTTGTCTTCTTTTTTTTAACACACATCTTTCTTTTTATTAATAAGTTCATTTTTTAAAATATCAATTCTCTTTTTTATTTTAAAAAGACATTTTCTCATCCAGGATGTGTTTGTGCTTCACACCCAGTGTTCCTGGGATGGGCTCCAGATCCACCACCAACCTGACCAGGAAAAAGCACTTACAAAAAGAAATAACAACAAATGAATGAATTAAAGTCGGAATGTCATGTTCATTTACATTATATACTGGTATTAATTGTCTGTCAGTGGTGTTTTAAGTGATATTTGTGATATCCTGTCTCTGAATGTTCTTAGTCAGGCTTTACTTGTAAAAGTGTGTGAGCTTCCTGGTTAAATAGCCTAAAGGTTTAATAAACAAATAAAATTAAATAAAAGATTCTGCATTAAAGAATATCTTGATTTAAGGAAACGCACATTAACGTGTTTTCAGTTTGTTAAATAATACTGTCAGTTGTAGCACTGGGAGGTTTTGAGAGACTTTTGGAAAAGTGTTAGGAGTTTATCAGCATCATCACGTCACACACCTGCGCGAGCGGCTCGTGTTCCCACAACGAGTTAGCGTCTGTTTCCGGCTTCTTCTCCTCATTTACCTCCTCATCCAGGGCCAGAGGATCCAGCAGCGCCTGAGACATGTCCGTCAGATGAAATATCTCCTACCGGTTCCTCTAAACTGGGAGAGAAAAGCAGTCACACGGACATTTCTGTGCTAACTTTCATGAAGTTTGGGCGCAACGGCATCAGTTTCCATGACAACAGATAGTTCGGAAGCTTCCGGCAATTCTCGCGAGCGTTCGCTCAAGACTCAAACAGATCCCTGCTCACTACACAAGTGCACTACATAGGGTACGAAATTAAGGCGTCTAGATTTGCTGCACACTAAAGCTTTGCCAATCAATCAATCAATCAATCAATCCCAGTTAAATCTAAATAAATATAATCCAAGTCTAATCCAACTCAATTACAGTATTAAGTACATTTAGGCAATTAATAGGCTATATATACTATAACTTTTTAATATTTATATTATATTGAAATTGATATTATTTAAACTTGCGTTTAAGTTACTTCCTTTAAATCATTGTAAATTCAAGTCACAATCAGTCTCATAATTACATTCATAATTAAATAACTAAAGCAACTTTCACTACAGTGATCAGCAATATGATGCCATTAAAAATAATAATTAAAAAAGAAGCAAAGCCTATGGATACAACTGCAAGCTGTATAAGCTGTATATAATGTAAGTAAAGAATAAAACATTGTGTCATGCTATCATAGGAAAATAATCAGTGATGAGGTAGTGTGATGGAGTGGAGTTATTGTTATAACTAATCGGCTCATTAGCTTCTTAGATCATAGGAAACAGAGAGTTGGAGTTGATGGTGTTTATACTACATATCTGCCTATTAACAGAGGTGTCCCACAGGGGACTGTCCTCGGTCCTGTCCTCTTTTCGATATTGATTAATGATATAAAGGCTGTAAATCCCAATAACTTGTTAAATATGCGGACGACATTACACTTAGTATACCTATTAATGCTAGTGTTTGTTCTGATGACTCCAAGGTTGAAGTCCAGTCTTTCATCAAGTGGTCGGAGGAGATCCGCATGAAGATAAACTTAACGAAAACTTGGGAACTGCTCCTTAGAGGTAGAACAACTAGGACACTCTTGAAATCATTGATCGTAAAGATAAGCTGAAACTGTTGGGGTTCACTTTCGAGGAGAACCCCACCAACTGGGATTCACATTTTGAATATTTACTTAGCAAAGCTAGTAGCTGGTTATATATACTAAGGGTATGTAAATATAAGTATTCTATTAGTAATTTAGATCTATTTTTTCATATGCTATCAAGGTCTGGGGCAGCATTTTCTATAATAAGTACTTAAGTAGGATTGACAAGTTATTTGCTAGATCTGATAAGTCTGGTTACTGTTCCAAGCAATACAGCATTACTGAGCTTCCGCAAAACAGGGATGTAAAGTTATGGAACCGGATTACAACCACAGACACGGCTCTTAGTGATCCCTGCCGCCACAGAGAAACAGGCAACTTAGAAAAAAGGGCGCACAATTTTATCTTGCCCAAAGTACGGACTAGCCGTTTTAAGTCAGCTTTTGTCAACAGATGTCTTTTTAACTATTTGTAGCATTTTAGCTTATATCCCTTAGGTCTTAGATGTATTCATATTAGAGAGCACATTATTATTATTATTATTGTTATTTAGATTATTTATAATTGTACTTTGTAAATAGGGCACGTGTTTGCCTTGTTATATTTTAATAAAGACCTTTATTATTATTATTATCATCATCACACCAAACTTGATTATTTTCCAAACAGCACATTTCAAAGTGTTTTACTTCTCTACCACTACAACATACAGTACCAACACTAATCACTTTTATTAAAATAAAGAAAAGAAAGTCTTGTCATGTACGTTTTATCCGTTTATAGTTCTATTTAATGTTGTGGAATATCCATACTTCAAATGAAATGTTCATTTCTGCTTCAGTGACAACACTTTTGAGAAAAATACTGAAATGTATATAATGTGAGTAATTTGAAGTAATACAAAACATTTATTTCTTATGAGAGTATTATAATATGTAAATGTCTATATATTATAAATAAATTGTATAAGAAATCATTTTTAATTTGCATGCTCAAGTATCATTCAAACCTCACACAGGATTCACAGTAATTTTATTTTAAATCATGTACAAGTCTAGAAATCATGTTCGTGATTTTGTAAAACATGACTTCACACAAAATGTAGCTCCTATACGTGTTAAAACAGAATCCTCATGGAGGACAGTTCATCTGTCTCAGAGTCGTCACACGATCACTTCTTTCCTCGCAGGTTTTTCAACCTGAGAGCAGAAAACAAAGAGAGTGAGTTTGTTTCAATGTTTTAATTCTGATGTATTTAACACTGAAAATAATAAAAGACATAAAATCATGGACAGGGTAGTGACTATGGTAAGACCTCTGACCTCTGGAGCAGCTCCTTGTTGGACACAGACCCCGTCTTGGTTACATCACCACCGTCAGAGTCGGAGTCATCAGCGCTACTCTCCGTCTCCTCAGTCTTTTTCTTCTTCGGTTTCCCTTTATGCTTGTGCTTCTTACTCTTTTTCTTATGCTGAGGAAAAAGAAATATGATAAACTGAGACAAGAATGCGACAAGCAGAAATGACCTCACCGTTACCACGGAAACTGCACTCGGCTCACCTTCTTCTCTTTCCTACGTTTGTGTTCTTTCTTGGATTTGTGCCTCTCTTTGCTCTGTTTCTTCTGTTTTTCTTCCCATACTGGCGATGAGGAAGAGGGGAACGCTTGCCCTGATAGGAAAACAAAGGTGTAAAAGTTATAAATACTGTGACTGAAGTGGTAGTGAATGTGTATGAGTCACTCAGTAATTCAATTTAATGTTATTGTTACTAATCAATGACTGTATATACAGTACGAGTTGACAGCAGGGCATCGTTCACTCCCATTGTGCGGTTTCAAAGCCTTTTTTGGGTTGAAATCAGAGTTGCCATTTGGCAAAAATTGGAGCCAGAGCATGTGTAGGAGTTACGGCCGGTCGGACCTGGGTCCGCCTCTCACACACCCATGCTGGTAATGGATACTTGTACATAAAGTGCAGGTATTTTTCTCTTTAATGAAGTTAATAAGATTTAAAAAAAAAAAAAAAAAAAAAAAAAAAAAACAGCTTTTTCACGAGAAACTGCAAAGCGTAAACCCCTCTGTCGTGAAGATGCTGGAAAAGTTACAGCTTTATCTCTGACTGTTACAAAGAACTGGCACTGGAGGCTCCTTCCCTAAATGTTAAATAAACGTCTCATTGCAGAAAACTTCACCATATCAACGATTACAGCAGCCGAAGTACACGACCACGAGAATGAGCTGTTACTATAGAAACGATAACATATTAATACTGTATAAACCTGTGATTTGTAGCTGCACTACTATCAAAGCTGCTGTTACAGAAAGTGAATCAACATCTTCTGACCAATCAGAATCGAGAATTCAGTAACTAACCAGATGGTGGTAATCTGGGTCCAAACTCCTCACAGTTGAGATCTGCAGAAGTGCCTTTTTGCTCTACTTTTTCTGTGATTTGGGATTCCGGCTCTGTATAATAAATCAAGTGAATTAGAATTATAATGTTTATAAGTAATGTTCAATAACTTTTAATATCTAAGGCTAGTTCGTACCGTTTACACTACTTAAAAGTGATGTGGGAGGAGCCTGAGGTACAACAGGCAGGGTAGGTGTGACGACTGGTGTCTGTAGCTCCGCCTCCTGCTCCTCCTCTTCACCGCTGTTTTCCTCAGATGAAGACGAGCTCTTCTCATCAGACGAGCTGGCGAAGATGGCCTTGAACAGGTCCATCGGAGGTCTGACCTCTTCCTCCTCCGCCTCCTCCTCCTCATCCTCAGCTTTCTTTGTTTTCTGCTCAGCCTCAGGCTCCGATACTTTAGGCTGCAATTTTTCAAATCAGAATTATGAATTATTATATCAGTCAAAATCATAAGCCCAACCAATAAACCTGTCTTCCTTTTATGAGCGTTTTATCAGCATACAGGCAACTCCATAATTACTGGCACCCTTCAGGGGAAATGAGCGGATGTTAATATATAAAATTAGTAACAGTAAGTGATATTTTTGAGCTTAAATATATAGAGGCATTGTATTGTTTTATTTTAACACAATAAGTATGTTTTAAAGTACTGGAAATTGATCTGCAAAAAATGTTGGCTTTAAAATGATCGGCACCCTTACAATCAGCAACCGTTCGCATCAGCTTCTTAAAGCGGTAGTGTTTAATAGTTGATGGGTTTGAGAGAAAATACAATTAGTTAAAAATAAATTAAAAAACACTGACAAACAGTTTTTTTGGAGAATTATTTTCTGTTAAAAATGACGTAGTTTCTCAAATAGTTTCAGTGAAAAATTTAACCAGTGTCATTTTTGCTCATCCTTTAGAGGGGTGCCAATAATTATGAATACGACTATGTATGCAATAATATTTCTAAATTACATTACACCATTATTTCTCGCATTGGAACACACATTAGAATTTCAGGCCTAATATTTTGCAAATAGCGTGAAATGACCATGGGGGTAAAGTTACGTACGTTTTTTAAAAATTATTTTTATTAAGTATTATTTTTAAACTTTATTTTATATTTATATTTTATTTTACTTTGTAAATACTTGTCTAATATTTTTACTTTTCTATTACTCAACTAGTTTTACAAGATAATTACATATTTAACTATATTAGATATATATAAATTCTAACTCATGAAGGGTTTGATCATTTCTGGATGAGCTGAATGAGCAGGAGAAACCCAAACCAGTGCAGTTTATTAAGAATTTATAAATAACGTACCTCAGCAGCAGGGATGGAGTCCGAGGATGTTGTAGCTGTTGTGGCTGTCGTCGCAGTAATCTTGTGGTCTTGCTGCTGCTCAGCCTCGTGTACGCTCAGCGTCTCTTTAACCTTTGACCCCTGATCAGCTACATCCCACCTTGAGCGTTTGCCCGAGGAACCAAGAGAGGAAGCAGGAGCACTCCCTGAGCTGGATGTGGGCGTGGCATGAGAGCTCTGTCTGTCATCCATTACTGACAGGAAGTTGAACACAGAGAACTTGTCGCGCTTCACTTTGGGGAGGCCCACGATGCTCGAGCTGACGATTAGGCGAAAACAAATAGTTAAGAAAGACAATATTATTTCCTGTAAGTTTGCTAATGTTAGATATTCCTATACATTTGTCCAAATGGAGTACTACTATATTAAACAAAAAACTGAAGCTTGTATTTTAAAAACTAAAAGAACCAAAAGATTTTGTTTGGGTAACTAAGTCTAAAATTAGGACTAGATTTAGGTGGAGCATAGCTTTAATTAGCTGCATTAATAATTATGTCAATGGAACGTCCTCACAAGAATAGGAAAACAAACGTGTGTGTGTGTGTGTGTGTGTGTGTCTCACCCTGGGTAAGGGTCTGGAACATTAAACCTCTTGCACAGGAGTTTATCAGGATGCCATTCCATCATGTCTCTAGTGAGTTTCCCAAACATCTTCATCTTCACTGCTGCCTGCTTGTCATCCATGTCGCCCTGTCAACATACACATACACAGTACATATACATAAACACCAGGGGTTCCTAAACCTCCTCCTTTATTTTATTCATTTATTTTACAATTTAATATCACAATCACAAATATCGCTCCATGAAGACAGATTTTGTGTTAATATTTTAAAAATGTTAACAATGCGTCTGGAATAATAATTATGATTTAAGCGTATAAAATCGGACATGCTGACCTCCTGATCTCGCGTCACCTCTACGCTGTCGGTGTCATCCTCGTCTTTGGCCCGGGTGAAGCGAGAGGAGAGCAAGGATTTACTCGGCTTATAGAGCACAGCCGCACGCATGAACTCATCTCGCTCTCGGCCTCGCTCCCACTCCGTCATCGCTGGGTCCAGACTTAACTCCAGAGCATCTACATAACACACACACACACACACACACACACACACACACACACACACACACACA
>JAOTRR010000038.1:2408682-2420875 GCA_028570945.1 Gogo arcuatus
CCACACCCCCACCCCAATCTGTCCAGTGCAAGAATAAATTATAAACACGTACAGCTACTTGACTCTATTTGGTTTTGATTGCGCTCAAGAACACAACAAGAAATGTTTGTTTTTCATTGCTCATTTGCATATCGCTCATTTGCATATTACAAACGACATATTGTGCAGCCCTACACTCAAACTAAAAGGCTACATCTAGAAACCTTACGCTGTCTTCAGTTTGTTGCTCTGGTAAAGACTTAAAGGTTCTGTGTAGAACCCTTCAACAACGACTGTTGTGGATTTTTCGGAAGAAAGAAAGAAGGATGGATGGACATCGATATCTATCTATCCATCCATCAGCCCCTGTAGTAGGGTTCTATGTATGGTTCTAAGGTTCCTCCAATGAGACAAGCTCAAGAACTCTTAGAGGATATATTCTAAAAAGAAAATCTAATCTTAATCTTAAAGGTTTTATGTAGATCCCTACAACCCTGTCAGAAAGGGTTCCAAACCTGAACCTTTTTAGGAAGATCAGAAATGTCAACCTTACCTTTTGAAGAACCCTTGAGAAACTCTTAGTTGCATCAATCTGTGGTTTGTCTCACTGGGGGAACCCTTAATGGTTCTAGGTGGAACCCTACAGTTTTGGTATAGAGGGTTCCAGGGAGAACCCTTTTCCTTCAAAGATTATTGTGGATGTTTAGAAAGAAAGATGGACGGACAGACAGATATCTCTGCTCTGCGCCAAGAGATCTTCGAGTAGACCCTCACTGACAGAGCAACCCCCTGTTTTAGAGTTCTTTGTACAACCTTTAAAGGGTTCTCCAAAGCCACACTGAAAAACACTTTGGTGTTTTAGACTTTCTTTTTAAAAAAAAGTAAGATCTTTACCTGCGAGTGTTTCCCAATCCAGAAAGGCTCCAAACTAGAACCTTTTTAGAAAGATAAGAACTCTTAACCTTAACCCTCCTCAAAATACCTTTTTGATTAAGAACGCTTGAAGAACTTTTGTTATATCAATCTGTGCTTTGTCTCACTGGGAGAACCCCTAATGGTTCTATGTGGAACCCTACAGAAAGGAAGGAAGAAAGAAAGAGCTGTGAAAAAGTATTGACCCCTTTCCAGATGTCCTCTATTATTGCATATTTGTAATGCTAAATGATTTCAGATCCTCATACAAAATATAATTTAAGACAAGGAGAACATGAGGAACCACAAAACAAAACAATCATTAAAAAAAAGCTGTATTTTTTTGGGTTGTATTTGGGTACTCAGATTGTCTTTTGTCATATATTTTTTAAAGATCTGACACAGTTAGTGTGATAAATATGCAAAAATAGAAAGAAGAAAATTTTCTCGGCACTTTTACAGGCCACACATACACAGCACGATATGAAGCTGATATGATGTAGACATGTCTAGCAGCAGGATTGTGTAAGGTAGCATCGACCCTGAATGTGTCAGCGCTTTATTAAAGCAAGCATATGCAGTTCATTGTAATATGGCTGCCATGTTGTGGTGTTTATCACAGTGTGCTTATGAAATGAGATTTCCTTGCTTTGTAAAGTTGCAGCGTGTTTGTGTTTATCCTGTAGTTCCTTTATTGAGACTCTTCTCTCTTTCTCTGTGTGGATATACACTGAAGGATGTGCTTTTGCCGATATTATTACTAACTCCTGAAGATTTACATCCCTGTCTGAACGGCTGTGTTTACGGATTTAAAGCTGTGTGGTGGTTGAAAACACTGTGCAACTCAACATTTACTTTTAAGTCTCAGTGCATCAGTGTGTGCATGCTGCTTTAAGAATACTGTACATACAGCTTATAACAGTCTGTACACATATCATATACATATCACATGCGATTATATGTGACGACGTGGAAGAAGACACGAAGGTGCATTTCAGCTTGTTATGCCGTGAAACTGCACTCAGGTGAACTTTGAAAAAGAAACGTGAGAAAATCATGTGAAAAATGAAGAAGATAATGACATTAAAACAATCGTGTAAAAAAAAAAAAAAAAAGTAATATGTGAAAATAAATTAATTGTGTAAAGTAAAACCTTATGCATCACATTTGAAAATGTATGAGAAAAATTATATTTATAAAAAATGAAATGGTCCCACATTGGCAAATAAATGAAACGTGTATAAAAATCACGTAAAAATAAATGATTAATGTGAAAAAAATGAACATAAATAAATCCTACACTCTACATGGGAAAAAATAAGATGTGAAGTAAATCATGTGAAAATATTTATTATTTTTGTTTAAAAATACATGAAAATAAATTAATCATGTTGGAAAATAAATCATGTGAAAATAGATGGATCGTGTAAAAATCACATGTAATAAATAAATCAAGTGACAGAATGTGAAAACCACACACCCCGATTATTAAAATAAAAATATGAAAATACACAAATTGTGTTGAAAAATAAGTGATGTGAAAATTCTGGAAAAACCTCAAATTACAAACAAACGACTAAAATGAAAAAATTACATGTAAAATGAAATAAATAATAAAAGAATGCGAAAAAACCCACACACCTTACATGGAAAAAAATCACGGCAATAAAACCACACTGTGTGTGAAAAGTTAAGACGTGAAAATAAATTTATGATGCACAAAATCACATTAAAATAAACGAATCATGTAAAAAAGTGATAAATAATTGAACCGTGTAAAAAAAAAAAAAAAAAACGTAAATAAATGAATCAAGTAAAATATCACATTAAAATAAATGAATCGTAAAAACCACATTAAAATAAATCTGGTGGAAAAAAGGAATTATGTAAACATCACATGAAAATAAATTAATTGTTTAAAAAAATAAAATGAAAATAAAGGAATCTTGTAAAATTCAGATATGAAAATAAAACCACAAGCATGACGACATATAAACCACATGTGATTATTGACGTTCATTGATGTGTGGTTGCTTCACCAGTGTCAGTGATGTGAGCACACACACACACACACACACACACACACACACAGTCCTTCAGTACTCTTTAGCATGCGGAAATGTTTCTCCTGTCCTTCAGTGTGTCGAGCAGATTGCAGTTATTATCTATCCACAGGCTCTGATTGAGCGTGCTGCATTGTTGTTAATGTCGGGGAGGAAAGTGACACATGGAGAACACTCTCAGCCTGCTGCGACATCACAGGAAACATCATGTGGAAACATTACACATCAATACCATGCCTCCATCCTCCGCCTTTTGTTCAGTTTGATTGACAGCTCATGTCTCTTTCGCCCTCACGCACCATGAGATAATGTGGAACTGCATCCAAGAGCGTTCTCGCTTTATTCTGCAGCCTTGATTTAAAAAAACGAGAACCTTTAACGGTTCTTCGGTTGTGCCTTTCCATAGAGAAGGTTCTATGTAGCATGCTAGAGCAACATATTTATGAGAAAGGGTTCCGCGTAGCAGGTTTTAAGGATTAGGAAACTAAGAACCATTAATTATCCACTTGAAGAACACTCTCAGGGAGACAATTATTGATCATTATCTTCTTCTTGACAGCTTCTAGGTAACATTTATTTGGTTCTTGGGCTCTTCAAAGGTTCTTTAAGGGTTCATTGGATGATTAATGGTTCTTAGCTTCCTCAATGGAAACCTAACTGATAGAGAAACACTCTGTTGTAGGGTTCTACATGGAACCTTTAAGAAGGCTATGAACCTTTAATTATCCGATGAGCCTTTGAGGAACCAATGTACCAAGACAGTTTAGGTTCTAGGTATTAAGAAGGAAAGTAGTTTGTTTAACAAGTGTTTCGCTATCAACAGTTAGACATTTTAATTTTTTTTTACTCCTTGAGCCCACTCCTCCATTCCCGCCCATGTTCATGAAGCTCCACCCCCAGAATCTGCAGTGGCCTATAGAGTGTCTATAAAATGACTGACAGGAGGCGCGTCCAAACACAAACAAGCATTCCAGACCGGAAATCAGCTTTCCGATCGGATTTTCTTAGAGACCCAATACACAGCTTAATCCTTTTTTTTCAGTCATGTTCTACATATCTTCCAGATTATTTGTACGAACAAGGAACACACTCCATGATGTGCTGTTTGAAGAAAATAATCAACACAATATTGTTGGTCACAATAATTCTCTAACACACATATATACACACATACATACATACATACATACATACATACATACATACATACATATGACCCTATAATGTCGCATCCTGTTATGTTCTATTCCTTACATAATTCATGAATTCATAATTCTCATTCATCTTCAGTGTATTATTCATTTGGTCTGAACTTGCTTTATAATAGAAGGCAGAAAAAATGTTTTGCCATTTTAATAGCAACAATAATTCCTACCCAATAAACTGTTTCCTACTGGAGATATAGTGCAGTGAAGAAGTCACTATTTCACCCCTGTGTAGTGGAGACTGTTATAAGGAGCCATTTGGGAGAGAAGGTTCCGGCTGCAGCCTGGAGAACGAGGCGGGGCATGTGTAGCCCTGTCCCTAACCCTATCCCTAACCATAACCCTTGAGCAGGGTTTCACGTGTAGCCTCGCCTCCTTCTCCAGGCTGCAGCCGGTGTACTTGATTTTGGACGCGGCCCTGACCGTCTATCCTGAGTGACCATGAACTCGGCCGTGGCGTTAATCCTGTTTCTTTTGATTTCGGCCGTTTTGTGTTGTCTTATTTTTTTCTTGAAAGCCAGTTGTTGATGTTTTGGAGAAGAATGGAGCGAGTTAGAGCTTTGTAAGCACATTTTAATCAGGATTTTTGTATTGTATTAAAACAAAACCAGGGAATCTGATCAGCCTGCAATAATCTGACCAAAATGATTATTATAACTATTATTATTTTAGAGCGGGTCACTGCAACAAAACATGTCCAGAAACACTGATTATAAAAACTAAAGTTGAACTCAGACAGGTTCTGCTCAAGAACACAATAAAAAAAAAACCTCTGTTTGCATATTGCAGGCTTGTGCTGTATTATTATTAATATTATTATTATTATTATTATTATTATTACTACTACTATTAAGACAATGATTACCAAATGATACATGTGGTGTAGCCCTGCGCTCATTAAAAGTAGAGATCACACGAGATCACACTTTTCTTTTCCGATAAATAAAGTATAAATATAATAAAAATCAATCCTAACAAAAAAATACAATCAACCCGTTTTACATGTAAACATTTACAATTCCTAAAAAAATCTTTTCCAAATCCAATTCCATTTTTTTCCATTTGTTATCTTGATAAACCTTTTTTTTTCCTTTCTGAAATCGGCCCAATACTCATTCGGGGTATTGGATCGGCTCTAATGAAAATGTTTAGATCCTTCCATGGTCTTCGGTTTATCCGTCTGATAAACACTTATGAGGGTTCCAAGTAGAGCTCCGTTAATAAGCTAAGAACCCTTAATTATCCACAAAACAGTTTAGGAAGCACAACAGCCCTGACAGGGAGCACTGAAATATTATTATAGTGTTACTGTTTCAATGTAAAAGAAATCTACCTGTCTGTCTCTCTCTACCTTTCTGTCTGTCCATCTGTCTGGCTCTAGCTGTGTGTCTGTCTCTCTCTGTCTATCTGTCTGTCTCTCTCTAGCCTTCTGTCTATCTGTCTGTTTCTGTCTGCCCTTGTCCAACTGTCTGTCTATCTTTCTTTCCAGCTATCTGTCTCTGCCTGTCTGTTTGTCTGTTTTTCTTTCCAGCTGTCTGTCTGTCTCTCTTTAGCTGTCTCTCTCTCTCTCTCCAGCTGACTTTTTTCCAGATGCCTATCTGTCTCTCTCTGACTGTCTGACTATCTTCATTTGTCTCTCTCTCCGGTTGTCTTTCTGTTTTTGTTTCTAATTGCTTTAATTACAAGTTTATTTTATTTACAATTTAATGTCACTGCTTTGACCTAATTATAAAAGAGAGAGAGAAATCCACTCACGATTCTGTTAATTAAAATTAATTTAAGTGTGTAAAATGCTAGAACAGTGATTTATGTTGCTGGGGACACTGAGCACTGAGGCTGCTGCCATCATTGAGAGAGAGAGAGAGAGAGAGAGAGAGAGAGATTTCACCGCCACTCCAGATGCAGTCTTCTGCTGTTGTAGCTCATCTGCCACAAAGTTCAGCATGTTGTGCATTCTGAGATGCTTTTCTGCTCACCACGGTTGTAAAGAGTGGTTATTTGAGGTACCGTAGGCCTCCTGTCAGCTTGAACCAGTCTAGCCGTTCTCCCCTGACCTCTCTCGTTGATAAGGCGTTTCCGCCTGCAGAACTATTGCTCACTGGAATGTTTTTTCTCCATTTTTCTTGTCGTGTGTGAAAATCCCATGAGGGGATCAGCAGTTTCCACAATACTCAGAACAGCCCATCTGTCACTGAGATCTTTTGTCCATCCTGATGTTTGATGTGAACATTAACTGAAGCTCTTCACCTGTCACATGACTAGCTGATTTGAGAATTGCATGAATGAATGAGCAGCTGTACAGATGTTCCTCATAAAGTGCTCGGTGAGTGTATAAATATATTAAACACTGTAAAAGATGCTCAGAGCATATTTAGGTTTTTAGACCAAGGAAAATAGTGAGGGAAAGTGGTGTTCACTGATTTGTAGTTTAATCACGCTGGGGTAATTTTATTCTAGTGAACCTATTATTGATCAATACAGACAGAGAGAGAGAGAGAGAGAGAGAGAGAGAATGTCACCGTGTCCTGTTTGATGGTTGTGTCTGAGTGATCCGAAGGATGTGGGTTCAAATCCATCCATTGCTAATCTATAGCGCTGATCTCTCAGGGTCGTGGGGGAAGCTGGAGCCAATCCCAGCTGACTTTGGGTGAGAGGCGGGGTTCACCCCGGGCAAGTCGCTAATCTGTCGCAGGGGTAACACAGAGATGAACAACCATTCACTCTCACATTCACATTCTATGGGCAATTTCGAGTAGACAGTTGACCTAATCCACAGGTCTTTGGACTGTGGGAGGAAACCTGAGCACCTGGAGGAAACCCACGCAGGCATGAGGAGAGCATGCAAAACTCCACACAGAAAGGTTCCAGTCGACCACCAGGTTAGAACCCAGAACTTTCTTGCTGTGAAGCGACAGTGATAACCACTACACCACCACGTGTGTGAGCTCCTTTATATAGGAAGAGGGCCTCCGAGTGTGTGACGCTGCCCTGAGATGTAGCATGGCCAGTGTGTACGGTTAACCAGAATCACATGCTAACTTACACTGTTCCAGTCACTGTCGTGTGACAGCAAAGTGCCAGCTAGCAGGTGGGAATTAGCAACGACTAAACTGAAAAGAAAATGGAGTGAAAATCCAGCTTATGGTCACAATCAGCTGCTGTGAGCCTGAGACCAGTTTCTAAGCAAAGGCAGTCAAAACACGGCAGCACAGGGAAAAGTAGGATGGTGAGAAGGTGTGTGTGTGTGTGTGTGTGTGTGTGTGTGTGTGTGTGTGTCCTTGCATTCAGGCACGTCAGGACTCTTGAGAACATGCCATAGATTCCCTCAGACTCAAGGACGCACAAAAATACGGAAATGTTTTTGAAAGAAAGACGCAGAGCTGTATTTGTATCCAAGCTGTGAATGGATGAGATCATGCGACCACCGAGGATTCTGTGGCTTTGTTTTGATGAACGATGTGTATTAATGTCAAGACTGGGTTTTATAGCTGGGAAAATTCCACAATTGAGAATCATGAGTACCACAAATAGAATAAAGCCACCACACACACACACACTCGAAGGGATTGGGTTTCAGACGCTGCTGTGAGTGTGTTAGTGAGTGCAGGAATCTGGGGGGCGGGGTGTAGAGCAGCGTGGAGGCCAAAGGGTCAGCACAAGTGGACCTCCAATGTCATCATCACTCAAACCTCCCTTGTTTATGCTTTAGGGGGTTTGGAGCGCACGTCTTTGAAGATCTGATAACTCGGTGAGGGAGGAGGAAGCGAGCGAGAAGTTTCTCACCTCATTGTTGAAGTTTACTCAGGACATGAGGATGTCTTTCCTTGAAATCTGTCTCGTGTTTTTCCTGCTCCTTGCTCTTTGATGAAATCTGACCAGCAGAAGATAGAATCCAAAGTGATCTCGGGTTGCCAGATTTATGTAACAGAATAAGACTTTTTAATTTATTAAAATAGGAAAATACGGTGAACAGAAGGGGTCAAAAAGCAGTCAAAATTTGTTCCAGTGTGAGGGGTTACACGACAAAACAGAGAGAAAAATACCATTCCACTTGTAAAATACGAAATTTGCCTCGCTTTTATAATTTCCTTAAAAAATAGCATTAATAATAGTTGTTTCAATAAGGTCCTAACAAGAGCTCTTATTATTATTATTATTATTATTATTATTTTACAATATGACTGTCATGACTAGATGATCAGAAAATATTTTTTTGTTCCTAAAATGTTTGAATAGTTGTGATTTTTGTCTTTTTAAACTAAGCTTTACTAATCATTTTTTACAAAATGTTTTGCTCTGAACACATCTGAATGATTATGATGAAAAAAATATATTTAAAAAATCTACTTTTGTAATATATAAATTTTCTTAAAATGGCTGAATAATTTTTCTTTATAATAAACTACAGTATAAAATTTTTAATTTTTTGGGGTAAAAAAGAAATTATTTTTCACCTTTTAAACTAAACTATTTTAAAAAATCTTTTGTTGCTTTATATTTGTGATTTAAAAAATATTTATCGAAAACTTTCGTAATTATGATTGATTATTTGTTTTTTAAATAAAAATAGATAAATATTTGTGATTTGAATAATATTTTATCAGTTATCATACAGCTGTAATGAATGAAATGTATGATCTTTAATATTTTTTATTAATATTAGCTTTAACTTTATTTATTTTAGTTATATTTATAAAACGGCAAACTAAAACCGAAGCTGTTCTTTAAAACTCAAGGGGGTTTAGTTGATTAATTTCTGGACTGGTCTGTGCAGGTGTGAGCTGTGGAGCCGAGCTGTCCTTCACTCTGGAGCCCAGTGACATCATCGCGGTTCAGGAACAGCCACTGATGCTGCACTGTCAGGTGGAAGGGATTCCACCAATCACAACGCAGTGGAGGAGGAACAGCGTGATCTTACAGGAGGATAAGAACTATGCCACGTTCATTAACGGCTCACTGCTGATTGGCCGATTCCAGAGGAGCGACGAGGGAGACTACGAGTGCGTGGCCCAGAATTCCTTTGGGCTGGTCGTCAGCCGCAAGGCCAAAGTGCAGGCTGCCAGTAAGTAGGAAATGTGTTCACTGTGATACTGACGCTATTCTGTTCATGACATAAAAACATCTCCGTCTCTCTCTCTCACACACGCACACACACACACTTTAATCCAGCATGTTGCAGGTCTCACCCTGTCTGTATGAGAATTGACTTCAGTCTGTGCAGTGTCTGATTTTACAGTGTCCTGTATTGGAAAACAAACACACACACACACACACACACAAAGAAATGTGAGTGAGTTTTGTGCTGTGTGAGTAGACGCTACACCACTGAGACGGTACACACACTCCGGCTCCAGGCACAGCGGGAAAGCGGCGGCCACTCGTCCTCGGGAGCCGTCTGTCCTCTCTGGAGCGAGTAGGAACAGGAAGTCAGCATAATCCGCCTCTCATAGGACACTTTTTTCTCTCCTTTCTGTAGTGGCTTTTTAGCTGAAAAAGCATTTGTAGACGAAAGCACCGAGCAGAGACGGAACAGTGGACAGAGCAGTGATACATGCGAGAGAAGGCCATTATTAGAGCAACTGATGTTCTGTATGTGGCACGGAAATCAATAAGCCTCCATTTTATCTAAAGTGTCTGTAATAATTACAGTATGCAGTTACACATAAACTCTACATGCAGCTCTAATAGGATTTAGTTCATTCGTACACAATTAATCCCTTGTTACTGTGTACAGAATATTGTTAACTCTGGTAATGAACATACAGAAAAATTATACTTCGTTATGAAACATAATTACTTTTTTAAAGGGCGATTTTGAGAATAATTTCATTATTCGAAGCTTAGTTAACATAATGTAGCTGCAGTCATATTGTACATTATTATTCACAATTTACACAAGACATATTACAGTAATCCATCTACAACAGTACATTTATCATTAGTAGTTACGTTATAGCAGCGTAGTATTAACCTCTCATTGAACTTTTCCACATTAATTTTATTGTGGATTTAATTGGGAATTTATATCATGAAACTACACAAAATAACCAGTAATACTGAATTGAGATAAAAATCCATATACTTAATGCATAATTAACTACAAACACGACTCACAAAATTGCGTTGTATAAGTTTTTTACCCCGTTACTCTTAAACACCTAAATTAATTCTTTTGCAAGCTCTCGCCATTAGATGTCACATTGAACAGAATTGACCTGCGTGCAATTAAACCCTCATGTGATCTCAATACTAATATACCTGTCTCTGGAAGCAGCCAGAATTTGTTAGCAATCATGCCACATCATGAAGACCAACGAGCTATAAAACAAATCCAGGACAGAGTTCTGAAAAAATATCAGCCAACATTTGTTAATGAAAAGATTGGACCTAATCTTTGAGCTTCATGGCAACTTTACCTAGAAGTTGCCATCCAACAAAAAGTCGGTGACTGGGTAAAGGCGGGATTAGTCAGAGAAAAAAACAAGAGGCAAAAGGTAACTCTGAAGGAGCTGGAGAGATCCACGGCTCAGATTGAAGAAGCTGTTCGGTAGACAACCTTAACCTGTACACTCAACAAACCTGGGCTTTATGAAAAAGTGGTGATTTCCGTTTGGAGTTTGCCAAAAGTCATGTTGGAGATTCTCTCCAAAAGGAAATGATCCTCTGATCTTTTTGGCCTCGACACAAAGCACAACGTTTAACAGAAACCCAACTCTACTCATCAACCTGAGAACACCAGTGAAGCATGGTGGTGATAGCATCATGTTGAGATTTATCTTTGGTCCCTTGGTTGCTTTTCTTGGTTGACTAATACTGTTCTAACTTGTTCACTGACTTTTGGTGGACACCCTCCTCTGGGTCGATTCGCAAGACAGATTAAAAACAGCTAAAATGAACATAAAATGGTCTGAAACTACATCTTGATACTTTTAGTCCATTTTAAAGCATATCAATAAATCTCATCATGACCTTGGCTTTGTAGCGGCTCTGTGCCTGGTTTGTGCATCACAGACTCAGAAAAAAAAGATAGAACTGAATTATAAAGTATGAAATACTTGACATATAAAAAAAAGAAAACTTTAGCTCAAGAAGTATGGTTCATTTAAATAGATGCTCTTCAGAGCTGAAGAATGGACTGAAGAATCTATGGAGTAGGAAAACTGATATTCTCTCCTTTCAAGTTCAAGTTCAAAGGTCACGGTGGCTCCTTTCACTGCCATGTCCTCTGTGAATTATGGTCAGGGTTTGGGTTTCCAGTTTGGTGGCCATCTTGGGACCTTTTGACCCACGACCCCTGAGCTGAAGGCTGGAGAACAAAGAGTGGGGTTCATGTTAATGATGTGTCTGACAGACATGAGAGGAGTGGCAGCATTTTTTGTGTGGTTCTGATGCTGATGTTGATTTTGGGGAAATTTAATAATGAGCTGGAAAAGCTTTGAGTAGCTTAAGTTCTAGAAATGTCTTCAGACAACTCCAACGTTCTACACATATCTCCAAACAACGCTAAAGTTTTCCAAATAATCTTAACTTACTCATAGAGTTCTCCAAATATCTCGTATAGCTCCAAAGAACCTCCAAATATTTTCCATCTCGAAACTTCTTCACATATCTCAAAATGATCCCAAAGATCTTCAGAAATATCTAAACATTTGCAAACATCTCCAGAGTTCTCCAAATATCTCCAAACATTTTCAGACATTTTAAGACATCTCCAAGGATCTCCAAGGATCCAAACATATTGAACTATATCAAAATAAAGCTAAATTTCTTCTGATAGAGATATCCAGATGATATCTTCAAATAACATAAAAGTTCTCCAAATATCTCAAATTATACTTGTATCTTCAAATAGCTCTAAAGTTTTTGAAATATTTTCAAAACATTTTCACATATCTCAAACAATCTCCAATGCAAGAGCCACAGGGTACTTGGATAGGCCTTTTAACAAATAGGCCTTTTCTTAATAAACGTTTATGAATATTTGTACTGCCTCCATTTGCTTCTCTTTTCTTTATCTTTCAGCAGTCTGTAAAA
>JAOTRR010000038.1:2498367-2526401 GCA_028570945.1 Gogo arcuatus
GACAATTCTGTTGTTAAAAGCGCTATACAAATAAACTTGACTTGACTTGACTTAAAATGACACTTGGCCAGCTAGGGTTCTTTCCCGTCTCTGTTATTGTTCCACATTTAAGACTTTTGGCGTTTGTTCTTTGCAGTTATTCCTCACTCTTATTTCCACAGCTGCTGCTGCTCACTGCTCTGCCTGTGAAACATGTTGAACATCCATTAGACACGATGTGATTGCCTCAGCAGATTAGTATCTGGTGCATGTTTCTCTTTTATTTTAGTTGAAAAAGACTGTTTTCTAGGAAAGCTAAGCCATTGTATGTTTTATGCACAGTTAAATATGGAACTATAAATGAGAAAACTCAGTACAACATCAAATGACTTTACATAACTCTGTTTTTTGAAGAAAAATAACATCTAGTTTTCACTGAAGCCTGACATTTTATTCTCGTAACAGTAAAAGCATTTGAGTTTAACAACAGAGATTTCTTGCTTTTGGAAACATTTTCTCAAAGAATCTGCTTCATAATGAAATATTTATCAACGTTTTCGACTCATATTACAGGGACACAACCATACAGTGCTGTCATGGTCTTTGTGTTTCTGTATTCTCCTTGAAAATAAGAAAGTTTCAAAAAAAAAAGAAGCATTAAAATAGATGATAGATTTAAAGAAGGTCCAAAAACCAGATCTAAGGAATAGTTTATATTTATACCAATACTACTTAAGCTCATAGACCATCACAAAAGAGAGAAAAGAACCCCATAACTCTATAAAATAAAACCATACAGCTCATGAGACAAGTATTACAATGATCAAGAATATCAGTATCAATAACTACAGTCATTCATTTTGAACAATTATCAGATCCTGGGCTTTTTAAAGCATCACACAAGTGACAGATGGAAGATATTGCTGTTTGTTGTGCAGAATTACATTAGAAATGGAGGAAAAATCAGCCAACAAGTGAATACTCTGAAATCTATTTCCTGAAATAATCAATGTGATTGAGGATATAAATAAACTGAATATTAAAAAAAATCCAAGTGTTTAAGAACACACCTGACTGTCAATTAGTCCAAATATGATTTTAATATAAAGAAACCTTCTATAGTTTGTCAAAAACCAGCCTGATGTTTAGCAGATAAATGTTTGTGTAAATATGTAATGAGTGCAGATCATTTCTTATATGGACATTTGCATGATTTGGTTGAATAATTCCTCAAATGGATAAATGTGTAGATATGTAAATACTTGTAACATTATACATAAATGATTAGACATTCGTTACATATATTTTCACACTGATTTTGTTCATAAGCATGACATTACTGAAACTAATTGCTAGTATTTAACACAATTAGGACTTCTTAGTACTAAGTGCTGAAGTCAACCTGGTTGCTCTACTCAACTGTTTAACTTACAAAATCTCTCTTTATTACCTGCATGTTCTACATTATTATGTAGCTGATGGAGCTAAACTACCATTTCAACATTAGAGGAGCTTTACAGTGATGTTCTGATGGTGACTCTTTGGTTGGTCCTGATCCATGAAATGACTTGTGTCTCGTCAGCCGTTGCATCAGTGGAGGATCGGAGAGAAAGAGTCCTGAGTGTGGCGCGCTTCACTACGGCTCGTGTTGAACGTCTAGCTGTAGTGCTACATGTGCTTCTCTGTGGATTGCGGATAAAAGCTTATGGCTCTGCATGGACTCTCTTCAGCTTGTCCAGGGACAAAACCCAGGAATTCAGGTTTCATACAGAGATGTGACGAGGTGTGTCCGTGTTCCTGACTCTCTTCATTCGGTGGTGCTGATTGGTCGTTGTTCAAAAGGAAGTCCTGGGGTGGAATTCTAAGACAGGAATAAAGTGGAGTTTATATAAATGATGACCCTTTCTTGATTGGGTTGGTCAAGAAACGTCATCATTTAGGGATTGTATTGCTGATAAAGTTCATACGATGCTAATACTGTACCAGTTTGATCTGAAATACTGCATTGTAGTGTATTGTACCTGTTTTAACCACTATCTATACCCATTATACTTACTATAGCATTCATATTGTAGCTACTATAGCATACTGTACAGTTCCAAACAATGCTGTACATTATACAGTATTACTATACACAGTTATACCAACTTTATCCACTACATTTATTTCATTGACTAAACTATAGTGCACTATTCTATATTTATTTGATCTACTGCACTGTACTATATTTATTTTGGTGAAAATCAGAGTGTCGTGTTTTGTTTTTGCCCCCCCAAAATAGTAAGGGTTTAGCCTTTGTGTTTATTTGGTTGAAAAAAAAAATCATCGTTCTACAATTTTCACCAAATTCATACTGTGCGTTAGGGAGGTCAGGATTAACACGGGTTTGATTAGTTTCATCCTAACACGCGCCAGACCAGAGATCTGAGCCACTCTATTGTACTGTACTATACTATGCGATACTAATATAATATACTATATCACAGCTTAGGAGCGTGATAGGACAAAACTAAGTGCAGCCCTGTGTTAGTCTTAACCTCCCTAATGCACTTTGTGAATTTGGTGAAAATTGGAGAACGTCAGTTTATTTGCCCAAAACAATAGTAAGGTGTTATTTTTGGGGGGGTGAAAAATCTGATGTTCTTCAATTTTCACCAAATTCACGCTGTATGTTAGGGAGGTCAAGACTAACACAGGGGTGCACTTAGTTTTGTCCTATCATGCTCTGGAGCTGAGACCTCAACCATTCTACTGTGTTATATTAATATACTATAATATGCTATACTATACTATATCACAGCTTAGGAACATGATAGGACGAAAATAATAGCATTTTTGGTAAAAATCGGAGAACGTCGCTATTTTTGCCCCCCAAAAAATTAGTAAATTTGTTTGTTTTTTGTGCGAAAAATCTGATGTTCTTCGATTTTCACCAAATTCACACTGTGTGTTAGGGAGCTCAGGACTAACACAGGGGTGTGATTAGTTTCATCCTATCATGCTCCAAAGCTGAGCCATGAGCACTTCAGTGTGTCTGGACTGTACTGTAGCGTATGTAAGTTGTATTTATTTATTACTATTAAACTAAATATTAGAAATTATTATTCATTTTAATGATGACTGTATTAAATGGGGCACCAGTGGATAAAATAATCTCTAAATGAGATACGACTTTGTTGCATCACCAAAATAATTAATAGTTCTAATTTGCCTCTCAGCTGAAGGAAGGATCTATAATTTAAGAGAAAAAAACCCCCCACACGGACGTAAAACATACAAGGTTTAATAATAATGAGAGAGGTATGCATCAATATAAAACAAAAATATGGCAACTGAAAATCATACACAGTGAGTGTAGGGAACTCTCTGGATCTTATGTGTACTGGGCAAAAGACTGGATCTACTTCACATGTTTACTTCATGTTGGTAAAAATTTATTTAAAAAATTGAAGGAAATAAGAAGCAAATAATCTATATAATCAGTGTATTTTAATTATACATCTGAGGATATTTTTAGCCCAACATGTGGGACAGATTCATCATCTTCATCCAGAGAATAACTCGTCTGATAAGGCGAGTCTTCCTCCTGGGAACCTGGTGAAGATCTTTGTGAAGCTGTTGGATTGTTTTCAGTGATGAGGAAAGATAGATTAGACTACAGAGACATCTTTTGCCTCTCATACACTTTTTTCTCTTCTCCTTTTCACGAAGGAATGAAAGCTCTTCGTCTTCCTGCCTCACCGGGGAGCCGGCAGCTCGTCCATACGCGGCCGTCTTCTCAGGGCACTAGAATGAAGATGGAGAATAATAGGATTATCCATGCATAGTGTCAGTGCGCCGTCCGGATTACTCACCACTGACCCATGAAACACTGACACAAGAACCGGTTCTGTCTTTACTGCTGCTGTAACTTATAGATGTCATCGTTTGAATCAGATTCACAACTGTTGCTTTGATCCACATCCACTCGGTTGTAACTGGATTGGAGAGAATTTGGGAAAAAAACTGGTCAAAGGGAGATACCCCCCCACCCCCTCTGAATCTCTAATTAGTGTGCACTTTCTAATGCACTACACTTCAATACAGAAAGACATGAACAGTGTTTTTAGGATAAAAACCTCTTCATTCACCCTATTCTGACCCTTTTAAAGGGAAAGCAAGAAAGAGAGAGCAAGAAAATGGAAGGCCTCGTCTCACAGGCTGGGAGTGCACGTCTCATCCATCTTCCAGGCCACATGTTTTCAATCTCTTGGGTCATTCAGCAAGCTTGTGTAAGTTTAAAGCATCCATGCTAGAAAAGCGTTCCCACACCTCACGTACACTGTGTGTGGAAATGCTGAACAAAGCCGGCTAATCTGGATTTACTTCAAGTATTTTAGTTATTTGATTATTGTTTATTATGTAGATGTGTATATTCTGTAATGTTGTATGTACTATATCATAACATTAAATTCTGATGTTTAATTTTGCCGTTAGTTTTTTTCAACAAAATGAACGCTGGTAAAGCGAAAAGCTAATACATTGTGGATTCTGTCTAAACATGTGAATTCGAGCAGTTTGATTTATTTTTTAAAGAAGAAACGTAGACGGATGTTTTGATGTTAATTTTGGTGTTCGTTACATCATGCCATCATGAGATGGTGAGCAAAACTTGAAACCGGCTCCCTCTCAGAATAAAGGGTCATTTTCTCAATAATAAGTGGTTGTTTCATTTGAATGAAGTCATGAGCACAACACACTGACCCACACCCTTAACCTTAACCTAACTATTGTGAATTCTTTTCTTTTTTTTTAAATACAGGAGTTGGCTCTTGAGAAAGCATGAAACCTCAACATCATCACTGGAGAACTTCTTCATGCTTGTATTTATGTGTGAAGGAAACAGTCTTTTTTTTAATTATTGTCAGTGTGTGTGTCCTGTCCCCTGCTGTGTCCTAGCGTATCATACTGGAAACGCAAGCCTAATGAAGTGACACACATTTTGTTTGCCTGTGTTACACACTTCTCCACCCTGTTGAGCCTTGTTCTTGGGTTTTTGGGAGGGTTTTTTTTTGTTTGTTTGTTTTTTAAACAGCTTGGGTGTCGTGGATTTGTTGTCATGGTGCAACGGTAAAATACTCAATGTCAGGTGACATCTTTGGATCGATGTTTGTGTAATATGGCTCGCATGCACACAGCTGAGTTCACTGCCTTTCATTGAGAACCTGCATGATGTTCTGTGCTGAAGAAAATTTGAATCATCTCTTGGAGAATTGACAAAGTACACAGCGATTTTGTGGGAGGACAGGCTCGGAGAAAAGAGTGAGAGTAAAAATGTTATGACTTTTCTCAACCTTTAAACGCGTGTGATGTTCAAGCAAGGTCATGTTTTTAGAACCCTATAACCCTACTATACCCCATAACCCTAGCTGGACCCAAGCTGAACCTTAACCCTAATATACCCCATAACCCTAGGATACCGCTAACCCTAGTATACCCCATAACCCCAGCTGGACCCTAATCCTAGTATATCCCATAACTCTAGCTGGACCTTAATCCTCGTATACCCCATAACCCCAGCTAAACCTTAACCCTAGGATACCCCATAACCCTAGTATACTCCATAACCCTAGCTGGACCCTAACCCTTGAATACCCCATAACCCTAGCTGGACCTTAATCCTAGTATACCCCCATAACCCCAGCTGAACCTTAACCCTAGGATACCCCATAACCCTAGGATACTCCATAACCCTAGCTGGACCCAAACCCTAGTATATTCCACAACCCTAGTATACACCATAACCCTAGCTGGACCCTAACCCTAGAATACCCCATAACCCTAGTATACCCCATAACCCTAGCTGGACCTTAGTCCTAGTATACCCCTTAACCCTAGGATACCTCATAACCCTATTATACTCCATAACCCTAGCTGGATTCTAACCCTAGTATACCCCATAACCCCAGCTAGACCCCAATCCTAGTATACCCCATAACCCTAGGATACCCCATAACCCCAGCTGGACCCTAACCCTAGTATACCCCATAATCCTATCTGAACCCAAGCCCTAGTATACCCCATAATCCTAGCTGGACCCTAACCCTGGTATACCCCATAATCCTAGCTGACAAAACTCAACCCTAATCCTAGACCCACACAAACCCTAGCATAATCCTAGTTTAGCTTGTGTAACCCCAGCTCTAGACCAACCACAGCTTGACCCTAGCTCAATAATCCTAGGTAAGACGTAACACTAGGACAATCCTAGCCAGACCTTAAATTAATCAGTAATACCCCCAGGCTAAACCTACCACCCTTTACCCTTGCTCAGGCCTAAGGAAAAGTGTAATCATAGTCCAGTCTTCAAACTAGACAAGTACAACTTTAACTCAAGCCTGTTCCTTATCTTTGAAAAAATTGTTAAATATTTGTGTCCGCATGTTTCATAACATTCATTTTTGTTATTAATTTGATATTTATTCTTAAACAGTACCAATATTTCTAGAGTGAACTGTGAAGATTAAATTGCAAAACTCCATTATTCTTTCAGGGTTGGAGCAGGGTTAGTGGATGTAATTTTTCTTAATATGGAGGGCAAAAAATATCAGTCGTTAGAATTTTTATTTTTATGTTTTCTTACATTTTATTTTACATTTAACATGAGATCAACCAGGACAGACCTACCTCACAAGATCCTAACCTTTCATGCTTCATTATGACAGAATGGAAATATGGAGATAGCCAGCCACTAAACCCTCAGGAGTCCCAGGGTTAACAGAGGCCCAGTTCCAGGATCAACACAATATTAACTTGCACATAATCAGATAAACCACCTAAAATGTCAGACATTTGAGGTTTTAGTCAGCTGTTTTTGACTGGACTAGCATTCATTTGTAAGGATACCAGTGGACGTTTACCAAGGCCAGATGAGATTCACAGCCCAACTTTTCAAACAGTAATCTGCTTGATATTCTCTCCTTGCTTCATTCACATACTGAAAAAGTTCCTTTTGTTTGTGAATCATACTTGAAGAGAAAACCTTTCCAAGAATACATACGATTCACTAGACGTGAAAGGAAGATCGGAACATCTTCTGGTCCTCTTCTGTGGGTTGCTGGCCCCCTAATGATAATAACAGATGCTGTTCCTGCATACTTTCACTGCTGTACTCATTAAGTTGAGGTTCCCCATGGATCCAACTCACAACCATGGCCTTCTGATCAGTACAGTACAGTATGTACCCCACAGACTCCCTGTATCTGCTAGAACACGATGAGGTATCAAAACTATGATGGAGTAAAAACAAAAAACGTTAAATTGAATGCAAAGTTAATCCTCCTGTGCAGTGGATGTAATGTTTGCTTGGTCCCATTGACTGTGGCCAACTCTAAGAAATATCCAATATGTTTATTCATCCATTCATCCATCCATCCATCCACAGTAACTGATTTATCCCAGTCAGGGTGGTGGATCTGGAGTCTATTCCAGGAACATTGGGTGTGAGGTGGGAATACACCAAGCCAGGTTACCCTGGGGGTAATTTAGAGTCGCCATTTCACCTACCATCATGTTTTTGGGACCTGGGAGAAAACCAGACAATCTGTTGGACACTGAGGAGAACATGCTCTGAAACTCCACACAGACCCATAAAAGAGGAAAGTTTGAACATCAAATAGCGTTTCAGTTTGAACTCGGTAACAAGAACCAAGGAAAAATACACAAATGGATGCATCTTATAGCCTGCATCTTATGCATTCTATGTTTATGGTCCACTTGTGCTGCATTTGGTAGGAAAGGCTTATTTTATACAATCTTTCTGAACAGCTTGCTATTATAAATGGTTAATTTAAACATTTCAGAACTCCCCAAAACAACTACAGTTTACAGATCAGAAATTTGATCATTCCCACCTTCTCAGTATGCTCATCAGTCAAATTCTAACTGCTTTATGTAATTTTATATCTCTTCTCTTTTTGCTTTGAAAGCTCTATGGTGTTGGATGAAAGGATTTAGGCCAAAGGCACCAAACTGGAGAATATTGGTGTCAATAATTGGCACTTTTTTAAAGAGCACATTCTATTATTAAAAAAAAAAAAGTTCTAACAAGAATGATTGATTGATTTTGCTCAGTTGCATGAAGTAAACATTTGAATCATTGTGTGCAATGTTTATTATGTGCAATGGTTTCTGCCCATTTTCTTGAAACGGTGCCAATCGTTTTGGAGTCGAATGTAAAATCTCGCCACCCTGTCCAGTTACTAGGAGATGAATGTGCATGTGTTTGTTTATATGTTCATTACCTCTCTCTCTCGATTGCCACTAGACATGGTTTGCAGAATCTCCTTCAAACACAGCACTTGTGAGATGAACCCATAAACATGTACAGTTTAGAGAAACACCCTCACTGTGAGGAAGCCAGTGTGGTTTGGCTCTTAGGATGGTGTGAACATCAGCACAGGAAAGGAGACGCATGTGTAAAGTGGGTCTAATATCTAAAGGAGGTATATCTATATGTATGTGTATGTGTGTATCATGATGTTGAAAATGTCATTAAGCTTAAAAAAAAGTGAGTAAAATAATAAAATTTACATCCAAAAGAACCCCCCCCCCCCCCCCCCCTTGCTATTATAATATTCTCCACTCTTCTGGGAAGGCTTAAAGTATTTAATCTTTTGAAATTTTAAAATGTTTGTTACTGGAGATTAACATTTTTTCTACTTGCAGTGTTAAATATTTATCACAAGTTTGAATCCCAGTGTTGATGCCACAGCCATCTATGGCCAGAAGTCCTAGAGAGCAAAGACACCGGCCAATCGTGGGTGTCCGAGAGCACTCGTATGCAGAAGAGGGAAGATAGCGCTTTTCTCTGATACCGCTTTTCGACCAACAGGGAACGGGTTCTTGAATCGGTTCCGTTCAGGATTCTTTGGACCTTGGTGCCAGCTAGCGAACCTGCGAATACTTTATTTGGAAACATGAGTCTAAGTGTAAATCTTACCCAGAGAACCACTGCCACCGTACACTACTTGTATGCTACAAGTCCACGTCCATAATACTACTGACCAAAAACACAGTCAAACATCATTTCACGATTGCATAAGCTAGTGTAATTGTCTGCCGTCTATCCGCTGCAGTCAAAACCCTTTCCTCAAGCAATTCCCTTGTATTATCGCCTACCTGTAAACCTGAGTTTGGCTCTGTATAAATTAAACACCTTTCCTGACTCCGAGTTCCAACCACAAACTATTTCCTGATCCCTTTATAAATGAATGACCTCAGACTTCCCCACATGACCACTGCAGGAAATGCAATAATGGCTGTCTGGTAAACATGAGGTAAGATTGTATTTTGTTTTCCAACCAGACTTACAATGCTGAAAGGAACATGCAGCACAGATTTACGCAGTTTTTATCCCTTTATGCCAAATGTAATCGATCACTGCTTATTTAGTGTTTTTTTCTTTTGTTACCAAATAATGGAAGTCTGTCACTCAAAACGTGTTTTACATTCTATCTTTTGATTCATATGTTTAGTTTTAGTTGTTTACTGTATGTATGTTATAGAAATTCATGAATGAAAATGCATTTTCTTGGGTCTGAAAGAAAGTTTGCAGTTTTTTTTAGTTGAAGCAGGAAAACTAACATCTAAGTGACATTACAAGAAATGACATCGAGCAAAGAATATCGTCCAATTTATCTATCATTACAATCATTAATATGACAATAAACCAAATATGATAATTTGACCTGTTTCTAGACATTTCTTACTCATTTCAAGCTTGAGATTTTAAGCATTTTTCTAGAACTAAGCGAAAAGATAGCTTTAAATTTTTAAAGCTTTAACCTTCCTGATTCTATTAGCATATCATGTTGCTTATTTCTAGAAAAAAGCTTAAAATCTCAAGCTTGAAATGAGTAAGAATTTGGGAACAATAATAATAATAATAAATAACGTTAATGAAATTGTTTAAGATCCTTTTACAAGTTTTAAATTTCCTGATTCTATTGGCATGAGTAAAAGAATCTCAATCTCATTAACGTTATTTGATTGATTAATCTCAAATTTGCTCAGTCCAGAGATTTTCACTTGCTACGATATCACACTTTGCAGTGATGCTAATAAATATAATCTAGTTTGTACAGAAAGATTATGACCAGGATCACATTTGAGGTTTCATTCTGTGTCAGTAATTTTTCTGTTTTTGTCTGTTCTTTTTTTTTTTTAACATTTTACCTTTGATCTAGGGATCGTAACTGTTAGATCTTTAATCTGCACCAGCATTAAATCCACATGCGTTTATCCCATTCACAGCTCGGAGTGAATCGGTTCAGAGTGGAAACTTTCAGAAACCGTCAAAAAGACATCTTGGTCTGGTTTGATGTAGCTCGTGGCGTGTGATGTTCTTTATCCATCCTGCTGTGGAACTCGGCCTTCTAATTCTCATGATGAGGTGAAGTTAAAGGAGGGCCGTCAGACACTTAGAGTAATCTCAGATACTGTAATACCATGAAGAACATTTTTAAGAAGAGCCTTTGGCCACCTCTGGACACCATCTGGTGTTGTTTTTATATCTTTATCCCTCTAATAAACCAACACAACAAAGCGCCGAGTGAAATCTTAAAAGCTACTGATGCAACGAGCAACTCCTGGTAGCAAAGTTTTATAACACATTTGTAGTGTGTGCGTCTCTGAACTAAGAGAATACAGAAAGCTTGTTCACACCTAACTCTCTATAATGGAAGCCCAAGGGCAGCTGCTGAACACTGATGTTTTTGTTGAACATGGTTTTGTTGGACTTTTTTTAATCAAATGTGTTTTAAAAATGAAACGTGACATTTCTATGATTTGTTTTTTTCAGAGACGGGACGACATTTTCAGAGGGATGAAGTTGAAGGATGTGCTCAGGAAGAACAGCTATGGTAAGACTTATGTCATGTCCATTTCCTGCTCAAGTCTGGTTTATGCTTCAGAGAGCCATCGAACAACTGAAAAACTCTGAGCGTCCGTAGTCTTTCAGAATGTGGTTTTTCAGTATTTGTAAAAATATTTTTACTATTTATTGTCTGTTGGAATAAAATGACAGGGCTTTGACTTGCTGCTCGATTTGAGGAAGATTATACAGAATCACACCATCCAATGGGGAAAATGTATTTGAAATGTACTCAGATTTAATTACAATTGAATGGGAAACTTAATTACAAAATGTAGTTAGTGGCTAATCTTAATGTTAAGTCTGTAGTCAATTCTGTTTAAAAAATAATAATAATAACCACTTTCTGACCAATCAGAATCCAGAATTTGACAGCACTGTGGTCCAAGAGGAATAAAACACTGAGGGACGTGCTGTTGTAGGAAAATAATCAACTTCAGGGTGGGAACGGGGACGCTGCTTCATCACACCATCCTGTTGTTGATTCTTTTCTTGTGTGTTTTATTCCTCGTACAAACTGTACAACATGCTGACAAATGGACTGGAGGATCGTGTTTCATGAAGTAAATGGTGTGTTAATCACATGGATGTGTTTCCACCTGATCTACAGAACAGATGTTATTGTTATGGAGTTAGTTATTTTAGTTCAGCTGTAGACCTTTCTTCTGCTCAGCACTAAAAACACGTCCAGATCAGTATAAATACAAGACTAAGCTGCAAAGTCATGAAATTTATCTGAAGTTTTTCCAGACAATATTGTTAGTGTTTTTGGGGACGGTGATCATTACATCTGCCAGTGTTTTAACCCTGACTTTAAATACAGACCACAGACTTAAAAAAAAAAAAAAAAAAAAAAAAAATCAGTGACCATCCCATCAAAATTATAGTTATTAATGTAGTTGTCACACCTAAGTGACTGGTTACATGCATCACTTCAAACCTTAATAACTTAAACCCTAGTATAAATGATGTAAACTTGAATCAAACTGAACTTTTCACACTTTTGTTAAAAATGAGAGATGACGTAGTCAGCACGACTTTCCAAATTTTATGATGGGATACAGTTATAAAGCTTTCAGCAAAAACAAGACGATAATCACATCCACATTTCTATATTTTGCTGCTTGGAGGAGTGTTTTAATTAGTCATCATTTCCCTGACTGGTAATCTAAATACTTCTCAGGCACAGCTTTAGAGAAATGACTTTCATTGTTTATGTTGCATAACATCATTGGATAAAATCCCAACAAACACATCATCTTTCCACAGTGTTTAAAGAACAATGAATCGTTAGCATGATTACCTGTGTTTCTGCATATTGATGTCTTACACCTTTAATTACTATCAGCAGAAAAACAGATCTTCTGCTTCACAAGATTCTGAACAACTGAGTAAATGTACATTTATCACTGAAACAGAAAGAGAGAGCGAGAGAGAGAGAGAGGTGGACTCATTTCTGCGGTTTCCTCATGCGGTCATCTGGTTTCCTGACTGTGGCATGCAGCCGAGCCCCCAAGTCAAGCTTCAGCTATATAAGAGACAGCAGAAGACCAAGAACACACACACGAACCATTTCTGCTGTTCTCACGTTTCGAATCAGTTGAAGTCTTCACTGCCTTCGCTTCTGTAGATGACTTTGACCTGGGTAAGAGAGCCATCTTCACATTTCCTGTTCTTGTGTTTTTATCCTTCATGATTTTATATTATTTTCATCTTGCAAATGAATGCTACTACACTTGGTGATTTTTAGTTTTCTCGTTAGTTGTTCGTACTGTATTTCAATAGTTTCATGTTAATCACCTTAATTTTAACCGATAAAACTCACCCTTGTGTGCTTCACTTCTAGCAGTTTCACTGTAGGAACGAAATAATTCATAGACTTTATTGAATCAGAAGAATTTAAGGGGTTAAATTTAAAAAAACAAAACACGGTTATTGTAATGTTTGTGTGTGTGGAATAATGTTGGTATAATGCCAGAGAAAAGTTAACAGTTTTGGTTAAAAAAAGAAGAATCCTCTAGAATTAGACAATCCAAGTAAAATGTATACTTTAAATAAATATGGATAAGTGAATTGAGAAAAAACCCCCAACAAACTAGCTGTTGAAGACCCAGGGTTGGGTTAGAGAAAGTCACCTGGTTTCAGTGATCCTGTGCCTGGCTGACTGGAGTGGAACCCGAAGTGGTCTTCTGTTGTTGTAGTTCATCCACCTCAAGGTTCAATGTGTTGTTAAATGCTTTTCTGCTCACCACGGTTGTAAAGAGTGGTTATTTGAGTTGCTGCAGCCTTCCTGTCAGCTCGAAGCAGTCTGGTCATCTCCTCTGAGCACTCTCGTTGACGAGGCATCTCCTCCCGCACCATTCTGTAAGTGGAGACTCTCGAGACTGTTGTGTGTGAAAATCGCAGGAGGTCAGAAGTTTCTGAAACACTCAAACCAGCCAAGGAGATCCCCCCCCCCATTCTGGTGTTTGATATGAGCATTAACTGAAATGCTGCATGATTTTATGCACCGTTAGACTGTTACACAGGTGTATATATGCTTATAGTTGATACTAACACTTAGAAAACTCTCATTACAATCTGAAGTTGTCCTGAAATACAAAAATGCACCATGCTGTTGGTACACTTGTTTAATTTTTTTCCTCATATCATTGAAAATAGCAGCTAAACTGCAAAGCTTAAACTCCATATGTTCAAAAACTTTCGACTGGCAGTGTTTGTGTTGCACGTTCACATTTTTATGCTCCCCTGATACACACTGATGACTCTTACAGATGTGATACAAATGCGTTTTAGATCTGTTTTGTTTAACTCCAGGACCTTTTTTCTCCCTTCACCAAATCTAAACTAAATCTTTTTACTAGTTGCTTTATTAAACATGTTTAACAGCACAAATGATTACATCTCACAGTATTTGGGTAAATAAATTTCCCCTTCAGTGCAGACAAACTTCTTTAACATTTCTTTGACTTGTAGGAGTTCTGTATCAGGATTATATTTTGAACATGAACTGAAGAACCAGAGGCGAAGGACTACCAGAAAAGACTCAAGATGGCGTCTAAGCTAGCATGGGTCTTCCTTCTCCTCCTCTTTGGAATTTCCATCACCTTCACTCGAGGTTTGTTTCACTGACCCTTTTCATTACACCTCATTTGCAAAGGCCACATTTCACCCAGAAACCAAATAAATATCGATCTTAATTATTCTGTCCTGAGACTTTAAAAAAAAAAAAAATCATTAATCCAACCATATTTATTCACATGCAGAGTTCATGACAGAATCAGTCAGAATGGAAACTTGATCCACTGTGTGAAACGGTCAAATCCAGCCAGTTTATAGCTTTTAATGTGAAATTATCCGTAGTGAAAGTGCTAATAGGATTTTCTTTACCAGCTGCTGGTTTTTGGTTGCATAACATCATGAATTTCACCCTTCTGTAAAGATGATAAATAGCCTCCTTTATTGTGTTTCTTCTCAGAAACTGAGCTTAAGTGGAAGTTATGCGTGTAAGCCAGAGGCTATGAGCCACCTGTCAGCAATTGGCCACACTTTACTGCAAGCGTTAGGTCAAGTCATGCCAGCTTGAATAATACAAATTCTGTCCAACTGAAATGAATTAAGCCGAGATCGTTATTTTATGATTAGCAAAACATAGAAATGGAACTTTGTTCAGGAAGGAGACTGATTGCTAACAGATGAGTGAAAAATTACACAGGAGCTAGAAAAACAAATCCTGATTTAACATTTACATCATTTTTTCCCCAGGTCTGAAACAGTGTGAGCTTGTTTATACATGGATATAATGATGTTAATTTTCCTCAGAAAAATTGCATTACATTACAGTTTCTAGGTTGGATTGATGGAGTGATTCCTCCTTCTTTTATGGAATCTAGGAAACGAAAGAGAGTTTGGAAGTAGAAAGATGCAAGTGCCATTTTTTTGATGACAAGTTACATCAAACATCTTAGTGTGATCGAGTACCAAGACAAAATTGATGCTTAGCTAGTTTTAAACTGCTTTTTTTGGTAAAATATCCAACACCTGACAGTCTCAAGTTTTTCCTGTAAAATTTCACGCAACACCTTTCTGGAGCTAAGGACAATCTCTTAATTATACCCTGTTCAGTATTTTGTAAAGTTTACTGGAAAGCCAGACTTGAATTTCTGGCTCTAAAGCTACTATATGAATTTATTTGATTGTTTTGTAAATAACACTAAAATGCTGCATTTCTCTACAGCATCAGGAAGCTCCATGAAGCACAATCCAGCTGTGTTCCATAACGAAGGTATTTATATTTATCATTGCACAACATTTATGAGAGTTAACAATCAAGCTTACTCATGCAGGGTGTAATCAAGACAAAACTGTTCCAACTGAATGCTTTTGTTTAGATAGAGGTTTAGTCATTACTGATGTGCTGGAATACAAATAACCTACGTGCTAATATTGTTGCAAAAAATAAATGTTCAGATGAGTACGAGTGGACGACTTGGTTCAACGTTGATCACCCTGGAGGGAAGGGAGATTACGAGCAGCTGGATGCAATTCGTTTCTATTACCGAGCTCGTGTGTGTGACTCGCCATGGGCGCTGGAAGCTCGTACTACAGACTGGATACCAGCTCGCAGAACTGGAGAGAGAGTGCACGCTGAGCCCACCATGGGCTTCTGGTGCATCAATTCAGAACAACCTGCAGGAAAAAACTGCTCTAATTACGCAGTGCGTTTCCTTTGCCCAAGAGGTAAGATTGTGCAGGTCTACTGATAAATACAAGATGAAAAAGAGGGGTGGAATTTTTTTTCCTGACTAAATAATGGCATAGTAAAAACCTAGTATGTTTTAGTGCTTAATCTTGATGTCCACAGGGGACACTTGTGCTTTTTGGACATTTGATTTAATTAACAAAAGCAACATCAAACGTCACTACAAACCTGGCCTGAATAAATGGACATCGAATGTCAAATCTCTCCATTACCCCTTTATCACTTTTCTTTCTGTACAGAGATGAAAAATGGCTGTGTACTATGGCGACTGTTGCCTTTTCTCCATCGTCTATAGGATTTTCTTTTGCAGAACCGTTTTGAAAAGAAACGCAACAAATAAATGAATGTGATAAAACTTAACTCACTTTCTGCTGACGTCTGAACATCATGAAAACCTAATTAGACCCCCACCTCTTGGCTTTTAGACACAAAGCCAGAAACTCTAGGAGTGTGGGAGCAGTGGTCTGACTGGACCCCGTGTCCTGCACAATGTGGCCAGGTTGCAGCCCAGATCCGCTCCAGAACGTGCACAACCCAATCCAGGCAGTGCAACGGACTAAAGATGGAGAGCAGACAGTGCAAAGGACCCATATGTCCAGGTGATGTTGCTTTTCTTTGTGAATAGACACGTCAGATACCACAGTATACATTTCTTCTGACAGTTCGGGGTTTTTTTTCCCCCTGTAAACAAGGATTTATGTTCCTGTCATGTCAACGTTTACTCATTTGATGTACATAATTAGAACTATAGTGTCCAACCACTAGAGGTACATGTAGATGTCTAGCAAAAAATTGCAATAAAACGTACTATTGGACAGGGGGTCATAAACTGGCAGACTGTGGTCTGGGCCCAGATCACACATCTAATCAAGCACTTCACGGAGCAGAATGGATAGTTCAGCCACTCTAGTTTCTAAACATGAACCATTGCATCTTCTGTTATGGCCAATCGCATACATTTATGTAAATTATTTAGCCGAAGGTAGCTCATTGAAAAAGAAGAGTTTGAGATATTTTGCTAAATGAGGAAACTCATGTAGCTGCAATTTTAATTGCCCTCACCACAAATACCATTTAAGATCATTTTTCTAGAAAGTCTAAAAGTCTCCTTCTTCTCTTTTGTTGATTTAGGTTGTATTCTGCAGTGTGTGATGGGCAAAGCAAACACAGACTGCGATGTTTGCATATGTGAGGATCACACAGTGCTTGGGTCAGTTCGTAGAGCCGGAAGTCTCCCAGCTCCTGGGGCAGCCATTCTCCTTTCAGACACAAGCCCCAAACTTCTGACACTATCTGACCACAATGGACACTTCCGTGTACCAGGGATCTGCCCAGATGGCAACACTACACTGCTGATCAAGCTGCAGGGCCACATGCCTCAGCAAATTGTTATGCCGCTGAGCTCTGAGCCCACAACTGTACTTCATGTGAAGCTGGAGAGAGCACGTAAGGATCCAAAATTGAACTAAATACATTCAAATGTAGTGCTAACTTAAAATGGAGAAATTTTTAAATAATAATCCCACCATGTATCTTCCTCAGAAAAGCTGTATGTGCAAAAGAACCCAGAGTCAAAAGCAAGGAGAATGGGTCAGACAGCTGCCTTCTGCTGCAAGGTTACTGGTTCACCTGAACCTGATGAGTACCAGTGGTAAGATGCAAACCAGATCTTAATGCAGCAATTTGTCCAAATAATGATAATTCGGTTTCAACCCGAACTCTTTATCCAGCACCAGAGTTAATTTTGTGCTTTAAGGTTTTAAAAGGAAACAGTTTCCAAAACTAGCTCTCTCACCTTTTTTGAGGAACCTTTTTTTTTAAAGAAAGAGTGCATACACTAAGTTCTTTTGAACATAGTTACTGGTTTCCAAATTGTGTTCTGATTGAAAACCTTTTGTAGTAGGGTTCTGTCCAACTAGCACCATGAGTTATTAATTTTGTCCCTCAGGGGAAACCCTTGAAGGTTCAGAAAGAAAACACTCTCCCAAAGCTAGACCCACTGAGGAACTTCCCAAAACACCGCAATAACCTGCCTATAGCTACTTAAAATGGGGGGGAGAAGGGTCCTCAAGGGTGTTCTACTGGGACAAAAACAATGAGTTTTGCCATTTAACCTTTAACAAAATGTTTATATTACAAAAAAATTACCTTTGTGTCATATCTTTCCATTGCCATAGTATGGGGACATCAATAATCCCCCACACCTCTCTTCTTTTTATATAATACCTCCCCTTTGTACATGAGAAAATGAACTGGTTCACAGTAAAGCAATCTAAACACTGGCTAATTCCAGGTTTCATAACGGAACTCTGCTTGGGAAGAGTGTATATCGTTATGATGAGACACTGGTGTTGAGGAACCTAAGAATGGATCAAGCTGGAGAGTACTACTGCAGAGCCAACAATGAGAATGGTGCTATTAAATCCAAGCCGGCCACCCTTTCAGTCATAGGTGAGCCTGTAACAGACAAAAATATTTACCACTTGTTTACCATGACTTTGTTCACCTTGTAAACTCTTTCTATCTAAAAAGGTGAAGCGGAGCCTTCATGCAACCCGAATCCTGAACCGCACATGATCCGTCTACCTCATGACTGCTTCCAGAACCAGACAAACTCATTCTACTATGATGTAGGAAGATGCCCCATCGAAACATGCACCGGCCAGCTGGACAATGGCATTCGATGCAAAGACTCCATATCTTTCTGCTGTGGGGTGTCCAAAATGGAAGAGAGACAGATAACATGCCAAGGCTACCAGTTACCTACTATGGTGGTCACCCAGTGTGGCTGCAAAAAATGTGTGGAAACAAAGGCAATAGTTCGTGGGCGTGCTAGTGCAGCAGATACAGGAGAGCCATTGAGGTTTGGACACATCTACAGGGATGGAGAAAGGATTAGCCGAACAGGATACAAGGGCACGTTCTCCATCCAAGTTCCCACGGATACTGAAAGGCTGGTTCTTACTTTTGTAGACAACATGCAGAAGTTTGTGAACACTACTAAAGTGCTTTTGTTCAACAAAAGAGGTGGATCTGTGTACCATGAGATCAAACTGCTGAGGAAAAAGCCTCCTGTTACCTTAAGCTCAACCAACACCAACAAACTACAGCTTGGAGAAGTACAAGGAGAGGAACCTATGGCTGAGATTGAAATTCCACCAAACTCTTTCTACAAGCAGAATGGAGAGGTATTTGTAGGTAATGTGAAGGCCAGCGTTACCTTCACAGACCCAAGAGATGTATCCACAGCAGCAGCTGCTCAAAGCGATCTCAACTTTGTTGGCAGTGAAGGCGATACCCTCCCCCTGAGAACCTATGGCATGTTCTCAGTTGACTTTAGGAATGAGGTGGATGGTGAGTCATTAAATGCTGGAAAAGTAAATGTTCGTCTTGATGTGGCCCAAGTGAAGATGCCGGAACATCTTAAGTCAATGAAGTTGTGGTCCCTCAACCCTGAGACTAGTCTTTGGGAAGAAGAAGGACAGCTTCATATGGAGAAAAAACGACGGCGAAAGCGAGAAGAAAGGACTTTCCTCGTGGGAAACATGGAAATCCGAGAAAGAAGGTTGTTTAACTTGGATGTGCCTGAAAACAGAAGATGCTACGTGAAAGTTCGAGCTTTCCGTAGTGAACGATTTATGCCAAGTGAGCAAGTTGAAGGTGTTGTGGTAACTCTAATCAATATGGAGCCTACAGCTGGTTATTCCAGCAACCCTCGTGCATGGGGTAGATTTGATAGTGTCATCACGGGTCCCAATGGTGCATGTCTACCCGCCTTCTGTGATGACCAAAGAGCAGATGCTTATTCTGCTTATGTCATGGCAAATCTTGGAGGTGAAGAACTGGACGCAGTAGCTTCAGCACCAAAATTAAATCCCAACATCATTGGTGTCCCTCAACCCTATTTGAATCAGCTGAACTACAGAAGAACAGATCACGATGATCCCAGAGTCAAGAAGACGGCGTTCAGTATCAACATAGCGAAACCCAGCCCAAACACAGCTGAAGAAACAACTGGTCCAATTTATCCATTTGAAAAACTGAAGGAGTGTGAAGAAGCTCCATTTAATGCACCTCACTTTCGCTTTTCAAGAGTTGAAGGAGATCGCTATGACTACAATACGGTTCCTTTCAACGAGGACGATCCAATGAGTTGGACAGAAGACTACTTGAGCTGGTGGCCGAAGCCAACAGAATACAGAGCTTGCTATATTAAAGTAAAAATCAACAGCCCACATGAAATCAACATTCGTTCTCGCAACATGGGAGGCACCCACCCAAGAACAGTCGGCCAACTCTATGGCCTTCGGGACACCCGTAGTATCCGAGACAGGGACAAATCTGGTGTCTCGGCAGTCTGTTTGGAGTTCAAATGCAGTGGCATGCTCTATGACCAAGATAGAGTGGATCGCACCCTACTGAAGGTGATCCCGCAGGGTAGTTGCAAGCGAGATAGCGTGAACAGCATGCTACAAGAGTACTTGGTCAACCATCTTCCACTGGCTGTCAACAATGACACCACTGAGTTCACCATGCTTGCCCCACTGGACCCTTTGGGGCATAATTATGGCATCTACACAGTTACTGACCAAGATCCTCGTACAGCTAAGGAGATAGCACTTGGACGCTGTTTTGAGGGTACATCAGATGGGACGTCACGAGTAATGAAGACTAACGAAGGTGTGGCATTAATCTTCACTTGCAGCAACAAAGAGGTCACCAGACAGAGTGTATTCCAGCAGCTCCAGAATGCTCCAGGCCGGGCCATAGCGGGGACTACGCGGCCAGGGAGAGGCAACCGAAGACAGAGAGGAGACTCCTCAGTTGCACTCCGTAATAACCGGAGAAGTACCCGCAATCCCAACAGACGCTCCCCGGCCACACGCCAAAACTCATAACGAAATGGGCTGGAGAGACCTACAGCCAGGGAAGTACACCACCTGACTGGCATGAACAACTTTCAAGCATAATTGTAAATGAATTTTTTTTAAGCTAATGCATAATTCTTACATAAGGTGTACTGAGAAACTACATTTATGGGTTAGAGTACTGGTTCCCAGGCCTGGTCCTGGAGTACCTGTCCTGTGTGTTTCAGGTCCACCGCCCCCCCAACACAACTAATTTGAGTTGAAATGTTGGAGGGGTGACCTAAAGGTGAAGGACCAGGGTTAAAGAATAACTAATCTTCATAGTACCACCCACTGAAATTAAAACTTTGTTGTCATGAGATGTGAACAAAACAATTTGACCAGTCAGTTGCTAGCCCTTTAAAAACAACAGCAGCTTTTCTTGGGTCATATACTTGTTACCCGTACTGTGATTAGTTACTACTTGAAAATGTAAATAATGGGATATTTATTTCATACACAACACTAACCAGAACCTAAAATAAATACTAATGTCTTATGTATTTGACTCAAGTTTTTCAAAAAAAAAAAACCTCCTTGACCAATCATTTTTATTAAATTAGATCATTAAAAAAAACACTGGATTCTTGTCATCACCAGTCCTTTTTTTTTCTCTCTCTCAAATGGTTAAGGGGAAAAACCCCAAAGCAAAAGGAAAACCTCAAAATATTGATTGGGAGCAAACGTTTTTATCTGTTCAGCCTAATCTTCTTCCTCCTTGATACAAGCCTGCAGAAGCTACAACGAAAGAACAAGCCCCACACTCTTGCACTAGTAATATAAATCTACCAGCATGAGAACAAAGTAAACATTTAAATGGAAAGAAAGTCAAATCACTTTCAGAACAATTCAATAGCCCATAAGAAATACCACTTTCAAATTGTACTTACTATTTTTGCTTTTCCATCCTTTAAAAAAAACAAAACACAAGTGTACCTACCACCAGTGCTCCTCGTGTAGTGTCTGCTGTAAATGCACTGACATTTTTCAAGGAAAATAAAGTTGCTGAATTATGTGCATCTGATGTAGCTGACAACAATCAGATCTAGATATAATTCTGCGGAAAATATCCATACTTTTTTTTTAACCGAGACATTCTGTATACAATTGTTTTGCATAGAATATCACATTTGTTTCTATGTAAATAAAATTGCACAGAGGTTAACACCATCAGCTATTTCAGTATTTCAACCAAAATAAAGATGCTTTCTGTAATATTTTATATAAGGCATTACGATTACTATTATTTTCTTATTTGGGCCAATTGGAAAAGACACTTGTGCAAAAATGTCTCATGTCCTAAAGTCTTCATCAGAGGCAGAATTGTAAATACAAGGCAATGATAGATCTTTCTTTTGTCACCAAACGGCAATGTTGGTGATAGCAGCTTCACTAAGAGTTGTTTTGACCACTGAAGCAAAAAAAGTCAAAGGTTGACACAGTGTTCAGTTTACTCCAGGATGGCACTGATGAGAGAAAATGAGAGACAGTGGACTGCTGCATGTCTTGGGGCGAGCAGTTTGGGGGGGTGTAGGAGAAGGGGGTGTGATTCAGCCTTCGTCACATGAAGTCCTCGTAATCGTTGTAGCTGCCGTCAAAGTCGCCATAAACGTCAAAGTCGTCTTTCATTTTTGCTTTTAAACCGCCGCCGGCAAGGACGGTTTTCTTTTTCTTCTTGGTGCCTTTGGCTTTTTCCTACAGGGAGAATATGACGTGACAAACAGATAAGCAAGGCTCGGAATTATTCTCACACAGAATTAAAACACTCTCATCTTCAGAATATCAAGACAGTTCGGGGAATGATTTAACAGTAAGCAAGCAGACAGCTCCCTCTACTGCATGGATGAGGAATTACACTCAGGCATCTATGATGATAATTTCATTAAGCTCTTTATCCTGGGAGCGAGGCAGGAATGCATTCTGGATGGGATGCCTAGTTAGAATCGAACAACTGTGCTGCCCCATTCTAGGAAACAGCTGGGTGCACAAATTTGCATCCCCAATGGTTTCCAGGTGAAAATGGACGACATACCTTTATCTTACACTTCATCAAACATTAAAATGGAATTCTGTGACATTCAATTGAAATGTTGCTTTTCTGCAACATGACAATCCAAAAGAGACGAAAGAAAGTGTATGGAATCTAACAAATGAACACAAAAAAACTGAATATGGATTCAAAAGCTGTTCTGGCATATAAAAGTGTATCATATTCAGAAAGAGTGTACAAACAGCTGAACTGAAATATTTTTTTATCTGAAGTGATAAAGGGATAATATAGGTACATTTGTGAAATGCAGCATTACATGTTGGTTTTTTCCATAAAGTAATTATGCCGAATGGTGGGTGAGCAAACTTTTGCACCCAACTATAATAGGAGATGTGCCTGTTGGATGCATATCGTCGATAAACTGACGGCGTCACAAAAACAATGGAGATGACAATCCATCTAAGTAAGTTCATAACTTACCTTTTCCTGCTTTTGCTTTTCAACGAGAAGAACTGACAGGGAATTGCTGATTTTTTTTAAGTCGTCTACTTCCACTGCGACAAACAACAACAAGCAAACCTTATATACTTCAGCGTAAAATGTTAACAAATATGTGCATTTATGATTTTACTTGAAAACATGAGAATTTTCAGGCATAACTATAAAACAAACACAACACAACACAGACACACACAAAGTCCTAAGAATTCTACTCACGTGAAATACAGAGCTCCCGAAACAGCGACTCCAAAAAGCTGGAATAATGCACTGACTTTTCAAACTGTGTAATCTTGTCACTCAGTAATTTCTCAAAAACTACGAAGTCTTCCTTAGTCGAGGGACACATGGCTTCAATTCCCGAGGCACTATTTGTGGTAGTCGTGTCATCACCTGCAAATCGGAAGAGTTTTGAGCGTCATCACCACCTTCAAAATAAGTTCATTTTCTTTAATTGAGGATCAGGTGCTTCCTTTCATTAAAGCAACTTGGGGAAGCGGTCATGCACAGGAATTCACTCTGTGAATAGTGACGTATTGCAGATATCCACAATTGAAACTTTGATGAGTAAATATTCCTGGTCCACAATTAAATTTGGACTTCAGTGATAAATGAAGTTTCAGATAACTACAACTGTGCTTTATATGGCAATTTAAATAGCCGTTTTACCCTTTAATCATATCAAGAATTCTATTTTCAGATGTCAAAAGTTTATTTCCGCTATGACAAATTAAATTCTTGATAACAAAATTTACATTTTTTTATTAGTAAGAATTATTTCGCTAGTGAAAAGTCAATATTTACTAGTGAAAAATGAAATGTGTCCATACGGAAATTCAATTTTCCAAAACTGAATACACAATTTATTTTCTTTTTTTTTTTTTTACTAAAACTGAATTTGATACCATGAATTTTATTTTTTTTCTTTAAAATATTTTGACTAGTAAATTTTTTTTTCTTCAATTTTTACAAACATTTTATTAGTGAAACATTTTTAATTGTAAATAAAATAAATAAAATTGAATTCTTGACATCAAATATAATTTTGACTAATAATTTATTTCTTGATATCACAAGCGTATATTTGCACTGGTAAAAATGACATTTTTAATATCAGGAATTCCATTTTCACTAGTGATAATCTAATCTGTTTTAGTGCAAATTCAATTTTAACTCGTAGGAACTTGATTTCCACTAATAAGATTCAAATCACTAGTAAAATTGTGTTTTGTACAAGTAAAAACACATTTTTCACATTTAAAATTTATATTATTGAATTTTCACTCCTGAATTTGTAACGTTTTACTTGTATTAACTTAGTTTTTACTAGTGATGATATAAATTTCATACATGGAAATTGAATTCCTGATAGCAAGAAAGATTATGATTAAAAGCTAAAAAGGCTTGCCTTAATTTTAAAGATCTGAAATTACACACGTCTTGATTGTGAATTTTTACTAAAACAAATTGAATTTCAGATATCTAATTACATCTTTACTGAGTAAAAGCTCGATTGTGGATACGAGCAAAAGGAATTCAATACAAGTCAACGCCGATTCACGACCGGTCAAATTGAATCGGATACAATTCTATAAAATAGATTTCTTATGAGTAGAAATATAATTGACAAGTAAAAATTACAAATTAGATACCTTTAGTTCAAATTCTGACGAGTAAAATTTGTATTTCAAAGGCTCAAAACCAGCCTTACAAAATATTTACATATCTTACAATTTACAACAGTTTTACATCATAATTAAAATATATTTTTATATATTTCTATTATAAAATACATCCAGTAAACAACAATGAGCATTCATGGACTTAAATCAGAAAATATTTTGTATGATTAGCCCAAATAATCGATACTGTTAATTATGAAAAATACTGATGATTTTTTAAAAAGGTTTCATGTTGTTTCATTCAAGAGTCTTGATGTATTTTATTTTTTTGTATCAAGTAGTAAAATATCTGCAGCGTTTATTTCATAGTTTAGTAGTTTAGCCTGGTTAATTCTAGATTAGCCAAAAATAATGATTGATTAATGTACAAACAACGTGATTTAGTACAGTTTAGATAAAGAAGTAAAGAAGAATCTACAAATTTCAGGCATCTTGTGCTTATATTTAAATAATTCATTGAATTCCGTATATGTAATTTAAGTAATCATTAGATCAGCTATAGATGAAGTCAGTAGAGTAACCAGATGCTTTGTTCCCCTCGCAGTTTTGATTTGAATTACAGTATTTAGAAAACATTAAAACAAAAAAAGTTTAAAATACTTATTTAAGCCATTATCATTCATAAGCTACATTTATTCTAATTAATTCACACAACTAATCAATTATTAAAACCATCAGTTTGATAGAAATAATAATGAATATTACCAGAAGCTGAATTTTGGGAAGTTTTCTACATTCACCATTACACAATAAATAAACGCTTTGGATGAAACGTACACGGACCACGAGTATAAGAAACAATCGCTATTGATAACTGACACTTGACGCAACTCACCGAAGGCTTCAAGTGCGAGCGCCATGTCTGACTCCTCCTGCAGCTTCTGAAAGCGCAGTTTCTCGGCTGCCTGCTCTTCAGGTGTGAGCTGGGAAATCGCCTGGGACTCATTTAACTGTTCAAATATTGACGGTGAGAGACGCGTTAGGATTTGTTATCTGAGAACTTAAATGTGAGCAATTAAAAAAACTAAAAAAAACAACAACTTAAGGTCCAGATATGCAACTAACATGACTGAACACTGAGGAATGATCTTTTACTTTATAACAGGTTCATGTATTTGATGTAAGGGTTTTATTTTACAGTGGCACTTCACATCATCACTTTTGACCTGCGCCGTGCACTCTGAACTGATGAGATGTCTGTTTTGAATTTGGAGCGCCGTCTTTCAACTTTCATTGCCAACTTTTATTTTTAAACAAGCCATGATGTCAGCTCACTAATCAGACCAGAAAAGGTAAAACAGAATAAAAAAAAAACAAGCAAGCATGAAAGTCTAAAAAAATTCATCCCTTTCTGAGCTCTAGCCCTGTGGCTAGTTTCTGGTTTGATGAGCCCCCTTCAGCGAAACTAATTTACATAAGCACACGTGATTGGATAAACCCGTGTATCAGGTTCACGTTTAGAAAACTAGAGTCACTGAACTATGGACAGTTTTTAATTTTTTAATTCTTCCATACATCAATCTACACTGCGACAGAATTTGTTTTTTTAACGACTCCTACTTTAAAGAATTTAAAAGCTTTTTTTCAGTTCTCAATAATCAATCTTTATTCCTCAGAAAAAAAATGCTACTGATCCTGGATTAGCACTGCATCCAATGAGGGGATTTTCTACTTAAAAAAAAAAAAAAAGCCATACAATAAAAACCAACTCACCCCTTTCCTCAGCTCCTCTGGGTTACTCTCCTTTTCATTTTCTTTCTCTTGGATCTTTGCACTCAGTTTTTTCTTTTGGGGAACTTTCACCTCTGAGAGAGAGAGAGAGAGAGAATCCTCTTGAATTACATCCAGATGCCATGCAATATTTTACAAGCCCACATACAAGTAGATAGAAGTGCACATCTTAGTCATTTAATCCTAATGCGGCTTTAAACGGTTTTGAATAATTTATTAAAGCACCAATGAGGAAAGTCTAATTATCCAGACTAAATTGGTCAGCGCAAACCATTTAAATAAAACGAGGCTTTAGACTAGAGTGATAATTGTTGTAATGGTAGCATACTCCATGCCAAAAATAATCCATCCACCATCTGTCAGTGACTGGAATAAAATGACAAATCATTACTCCATTAGCTAAGCTCCAGTTTGCTGCCAACAGTCATGTTTTGGTTGCATGCAAATCTACACTCTAGCATAATTTAACTAAAACGTGGCAAGCTAGTCATCTAGTTTAAATGCATAAACGCTTATGAATGAAAAGTGAATACGCAATTTCCTGGCAGGAAGAAGATTCTACCATTAGAACAATTGTCACTAATTTACTCGTGTGCTAGTACAAGAAATATGCCAGTACACTCGGAAATATGCCAAAAGTGGGCCAAAATATGCCAGATTTATCACCTCCCAAACTCGAGTAGCATTCCCAATTCCCAAGTCAATGGAGAAATTTTAGTTTATTAACACGAAAAAATATATTAATGTATGTTCAACTCAGCTAACATAACAGAAGTATATGTTTAACACTACTATGTTTATTAGGAAAGCCAAGGAAAACTTTCAGCCAAGAATGGTCAAAAACAGGACTTTCAGTTTTTCTGGCCAAAAAACACCCCAAGGAAGACTCTGACCCCAAAAGATTAACTATGCCTACAAAAGTGTCAGATCTAACACTTTACAAAAAAACCCCAAAATGGTAGAAATGCTAGTACTTGTTTTTTGTTTTTTTTAGGACATCGTACTCTGTTGATACAGAGATGACCCTTTAGATAAACTTAAACACTGATAATTTAAGGAAGATGTTGATGCTACTACAAAAAAAAAAAAAAAAAAGTGCCACTCACTACTGTAATACAAGCTTGCTGACGTCTCACATTCAAAAAGACTATTAGAAGAAGAAAGCATTTATATTATTAAAAAAAAAAAAAAAAAGTATAATCTGCTTGTTGATCCCAATCAGTTATTAACATTCATGCACAGTGACTGTATATGATCACGAAGACAGAACGGCGTGTGGAGTTCTTTTAAAACTAGAAACCCTGTTACGGTTAATGTGATAATTCTCTAAAATGTTAGAGTCTACCTACAGTGGTGCTTGAAAGCTTGTGAACCCTTTAGAATTTCTTATATTTCTGCATAAATGACCTAAACATCATCAGATTTTCACACAAGTCCTATAAAGATAACCCAATTACCGTATCCGACCTAATTAGCACACAGGGCGCTTAGAAAAACGTCATTCAGGGCTGCGCTAAATAGAGACTCCGACAGATGTGGAATCGGTCTGATTGGGTTATTCCATGTCAGAAGC
>JAOTRR010000038.1:2529654-2546441 GCA_028570945.1 Gogo arcuatus
GCTTTGTGACAATTCTGTTGTTAAAAGCACTATACAAATAAACTTGACTTGACTTAAATGAATGCCCTCAAACATTAATGAACTTAAGCAATGTTGTAAAGAAAAGACAAAATGAGAGGCTGATAAACTCCTACAGAAAACACTTACTTCAAGTTATTGTTCCTTAAGGTGGTTCTACATGTTACTGAATTATAGGGTGTACTTATTTTCCCCCAACTGGTTTCTGAATGTTGGTTTACTTTTTGGAACAAATGACCACATTGAAATCTGTTATGTTGTTGTTGTTGTTGTTGTTGTCACCTGAGGTTGGTCTGTGTTTATAGAAGTTGTTGAGGACCACACAATTGTTATTTAGGCCTTGATAAGTAAAAAACATAGAACTGAAGTAGGGTGTACTTTCTTTTTCCCCATGACTGTAAATGTTACAGGACTGAGTGGCTAGCCATCACTTACATCACCATTTCTCGGAGGCATAGTGAGCTCAAGGTATCCATGCGGGATGTAGGTCTGGCTGTAATCAAACCGACAGCGGCGTAAAAACTGCTTCCTCGTGGCAGAGAAGGCACCATCGCAGCCCACTATGAGATCCGCCTGGATCTCCTTTTCAGTACCATCAGGCCTGCAACAAGTAGCCAACATAGCATATCAATATCATCCGCTTCTCTGAAATTATATTAATTACACAGAGTAAATGTATGTGAAAATATGGTAATGTTAACTTATGACATCAACATTTCTGCATGAGTGCAACGTCTCAGGGAAACTGTGGGCACCTTTTTAAACAAAACAGCTTTATGTGAAATGTGAAAATGAGAAGATGGGTAAATAGACTGTTTACCCAAGAAAGGTCATGGTCCCTGTTTCTGGACTCCAGTCAAGCAGTTTATGGTTAAAGTTCAGTTGTGTGTTTGGATATGCTTCAGCCGCTGGAGGGGGAGGATATTTATTTTTAAAAAAAAAAAAACTCGTTTCATATGATAGTACAATTCAACAAATGTCTCAGTAACACACCCTTGCGTCATTGTGTATAAGTTTTACAAACTTTTATCGTACGACAAAATGTCCAACACCAAACCAGATTACTAGTATTTACTGTAAGTACCGATATCTTTAGAAAACACATTAACCTTAATACATAACCCGCAAACAGGTACCTCAGTAATTACACCAGTAAAAGAGATCTGATGCACATGTGATTACCTGTTAGCAGCTCCTTATTGAGGTTGGTTCTGCCTACAGAAAGGATGTACTGAAAAGAAACAATAAGACATTTAAGAAAAATAATGATTAAATAGACATGGTTAATTGTTACATAATAAAGATGATGGCATAGCAAAGAGAATGGGGATGGCAAAACATTTCAATGACAAAAAATATTTCCTAATGAATGTGGTAAATGCTAACACAGTGCAAATTTTATTTTCATGTTCCAGTTGTTGCTTGTCACATTCATTTAATAACAATGTTAAATGTGTCAAAGTAAAGCAAACCTGTGAATACAAATTGCCCAAGACTGACTGTAACATTAATACATTTTTGTTGTATTATTGCACATTTTTCATAATCATTTTTTTGACATGAAATGACACAAGATCTCCAGTTAAACATACCATATGTTTATGACATGCCTCAGTGAAAGAGGTTCCTAATAACATCTAAAGAGTGGGAGTTTCTCTCATTCTTTACTTTTACACAGAGTGAACTTTATCCTGTGTATACAAAAACATTTTCTGACTATAATGTACTTTGTGTCAATACAGAACCTATTATTTGAAGCAGGAGTGCAAAACGTACACTTCAGTGATTTGTCTGCTTAAGAACACCAGATTCAACTCAGCAATTAATTACCAGGGTTTCTGTGTTTGTTAAAGCAGAGAAATCACTAAACCTTTCTGGACTCCGGCTCTGCAAAACCCGAAATGTGCACCCTTGGTTTAAACATTCACAGTCCAGGCTGAAAAAAGTATGTGAACCTCTAGTTTAATTACTTTTTTTTTTTTTTTTTCCTAAAAGCTAATTGCAGTCAGGTATTCTAATCAATAAGAGAACACTGGAGTTGTGAGTAGCAGTTCCTTGTTTTATTAAATGCACCTTTTTCCTCAAGAAAAAGGTCAACCATGCCCTAATCAAAATAAAATCATAAAGATGCATAAATCTGTGCTGTGACAAAATAATATTGATACTGGCCTACCTGACCTTTCTTTCCATATGGTATAGGAGAATGTTTTCCATTCACACTGTGGATCATACGAGCATGCATTGGGATGCCCGTGGAAACAATCTGTATTTGACAGACAGCAAAACATTGAACCCAATGCATATCTGTGCAATTTTTCAAATCTTAATCTAGCAAATATGGATTTTAACTATTTTATCTTATCTCATATAAACTAAATTTAGTTCAACTTGAATTCAGAGAATGGTACATAAACACACTATATGCTAAAATAAATTATATTAAAAAAATTGCAGCTGTCCAAAAGTACTTCCTCCAATGAGGAAGACTAGATGCTCAACTTATTGTCCAGTGCCTCATCAGCTTCAACTATAATGAATTCTGTATGATATATATATATATATATATACACACACACACACACACACACACACACACACACACACACTGTACGTGTGTGTGTGTGTATATTATATATATATATATACACACACACACACACACACACACACACACACACTTACTGTACATGTAAGTCACTATATACGTACGTTTCTGGATTATTAGTGGTTAAAATTTTATTTACAATGATATTCATTCATTTATTTTAATTAAAAAATTAGCATTTATCTTTATTAGCAACCTCCCAAGTTTCCTCCCAAGTCCCCTTTGACATCCTCCAGTTAATTTCTTGGAATGTGCCTCATGTTTTTCACTTTGTTGAGTGTTATTTAAAGTATAAAAACACAAACACCGTCAAAACTCTCCAGAATTTTGCTCTGAGCAATCAAGTGAAAAGAAAATGGAAAAGAAAAATCAGGTAAACTGCTTTCACATGACCTTAAAAAAAAAAAAAAAAGAGAATTGAGCTTTCACAAGACTGTCGAAGATCTCAAAGTGTTTAGAGAGATTATTGTCGAAAAGTGTAAACAAAATAACTGAAAACATCAGGAGAGCCAACAAAGTGAAATACAGTCTATGTTTAGGAACCGACACACTATTTGAGGATATTTATTTATTTATTTGTAATAATACAGAAACATCGTGTATCATTAAAATGTATTGTTGGTTATGTTTTTTCAAAGTAAGGGTGTGCAAACTTTTGCACTCAACTGTATAACTAGTGTATCTGCTAGGCTAACTTGTGGATAACAGAGATAAATATGATTGTAAATTTACAAATGTAACATTCAAAGAAATAAACTGGGTGAAGAAATACTCCCTAATTTTAGCAACGTTGCGTGCAACATGTAACATTCTTTTTTTTTTAGCTAGCTAGGCTATTATCTTATAAATTTTTGGCTACGTATTAACACAGATTAATACAATGGCACAGTGCTGTGACGTTAGCATCTGCTAATACCTGCTTTCTGGTCCAGGTGCTAACAGCTCCTAAAGGTGCGATGGCAAGAATTTCAGACAGTTTGAGTGACGCCAGCTCGTCCAGTGAAAGCTGCGTGGCAATGCGGCCCAGCTGAGCGATAACGGACGGTGTGAACGAGGAAACGGCTCCGTACGCCTGCAAACACACACCTTACACTGTAATCTCATACACAATCACACAATTTTATCACCAACACAGCAATCTGGAGATGAGACGGACATTAAGAAAGGGCGACTACAAGTATTTAAGATGGAAAGATGTTATGAATGTGGACATCATCAGCACAATTGTTTATTTATGTATTTTTATTCACAATAAATATCATGCTTGTGTTGCTGTATAGTTACCTCTACGGTATATTTATTGTGTTACACTTGTCACTGTAATGAAGCTGAATTTATTTTACATTGTTCTCGTCTTAACCACTTTATTATGGGAGTTGGATCCGAAGCCTTTCCCTGGAATACTTTCAGTTTCCGAAAACCATATTTCCTCAGTCTGATTGTTTAATTAGAGCTGTTTGATCATGACTGACTATCAGAAATAACTGCACTTCTCATCACAATTCAAAGTCATAAATCCAAAAACCATCCACTTCCTTTTTTATATAAAGATCGTCCATTATAAAAGTTGATATCTGAGCTACTACGGAACACTTTATGCCATTTAAATATGTCGTAAAATCAGTTGCCTCTTTGGTTTCGCAGAGCAGCAGCGAGAGCTGGTCGGAGGTGAAGGACGGATCCTGGCCGAGGAGCTCGAGGCACTGGCGGAAAGCTGACGAGGTCATGTTCACGAGGTTGATCACGGGCCAGACAGCCGGACCGGTCACCTGTACGCTCTCACAGGATGGAGGTGTGCTGGAGGCCGAGAGTGACGCTGTAGGGACCAGTTCAGGTTATCTTATTAGAGATCTTTTTCATCATACTATATTAGATTTGAGAAAGAAAAAGTGCTAGCAAAACAACCGGCTACATTTAAAAAATAAACAAATAAATAAATAAATCTGTGAAGCTTTGAGATCGGTAGTAATTTATCTGTGTAGATGTTAAATAAAATGGAAAAATGAATTATTCCCTACAAAAACTCATTTTAATCTTCTATCAGCTACTTACAACGAAGTCGATCTAAGAACGAAGGATTAGAGACGGCACGATACCACTTTTTCATTTCTGATACAGAAACCATGAGTATCAGCTGAAACCAAAACCCATCCGATATCATTTTCTTTAAAAACTGCTAAGATTTCGAAATGTTTTTTTTTTTTTTTTTTTAAACTCAAGCACTTCAGTTAAAAATCTCTCTTAAGAATCACTTACGCTGTAAATATAATAAAGTATCAGTACAATAAAATCAATCCTAACACACACACACAAAAAAAGTCTCTTTATATGGAAACACTTCCAAAACCCAAAAATAAATTTATTTCCAAATCCAATTCCAATCTTTACTATTTGTAAATGACATCTGATCCACTGTGGGGTTTTTTGTTTGTTTCTGGTATCGGCCCGATACTGATACTGGGCATCACAATGGCACCATCGATGAGCTCACAAGAACGTGACAATTTCACTAGTAGTCAAAAGAAAATATCTTGAATATGGGCAATTTTATTTAACATTTCTTTATTATAAGACTATTATAACTCAAATATAAGATTACTCCGAATGTTGTTAGACGCTTTAACTCATTTCAACCGTTACCATTTTCTTAAGCTGCGTTCACATTACCAGGCTGAAGTGACTCAAATCTGATTTTCTTTGCCTTAATGTGAGACAGATCTGATGTTTTCAGGGCTGTGTGCACACAGAAATCCGATCTTTTCAAATCAGATCTGAGTCAATTTCATATGTGGTCCTACATCGGATACGTAGCGGATTTGTGGCCATGCAACATGAATGAGAACGCTCAGATCGGAATTCATGAGGTTTTTTGCCTATACGCATGTGTGAACGCCGTCTTCATCAGCAGCACCGGCAGCACAGGAAACAACAACGGAGGAGAGATATAATAGCTGCGAAAACAGCAAAAACTACTGTCTGGTTTTTTCCCCCCATATTCTCGACCTGATCATGTACAGCTGACAAACTGTTTGCTCTCTACAGACAAAATACGATGCCTACATTAGCTACTAGGGTGTTCATTTAGTCAGTTTTAATCCCATGAGTCGTCTCACAAATTTGACGTTTTTTTGCTGTTGGTGACGCAGATGACTCGTGCAAAAACATATCAACGTGCGCATGTGTGCCGTTTCGGAGGACAAACGCGTTCACGTTACAGTTAGATACATATCACTTGTAATTCTGAATGTGAACCGTCAAGATGGGCAAATCCGATCTGAGCAAAAAAATCTGAATTGAGCAACAAGGCTTGTAACGTGAACATAACCTTATTCTGCCAATAGAAATAAATAAGAAATGTCTATAGATTATTAATCACATACTTAGTTGACTGTACTCATATAACAGGTGATATTAGATACATTTGACTATATTCCAGTTATTTTCACTTGCTAAGATGTTATTTTTTGCTGTGTTATCACATCACATCACCCTGCTGCATTATTTAATATAAAAAGTGAGGTGCTCACAGCGGCCCGGCTTCAGCAAGCCTAAGAAGTACTGAAGCACAAACTGCTTTTTGGATAAGAGCGCGTCGTTGTCGTGTTCACACAGAGAGCCGACGTCTCCGCTCTCCCACTGCTTCTGGCTGCTCAACAGCCTCTCGATACGCTCCAGACTCATCAGAGCCTGCAGAGACACAAAACCCCTTTTCACATTGGCACTTTACCACAATCTTGATCCTGATTGGTCAGAAGGTCATTAATTACTTTCCTATAAATTAAACTGTATATTTATATTAATGCGCTCGTTCTAATCCGTTATTGTTTCTATGGTAACATTTTACACAGGGACTTCTACAGAGTGTAGTTGGTGATATGGTGAATTTTCCTGTAAGGACACCTTTATTTAACATTTATGGAAGGAGTCTCCAGTTTCAGTGCTTTCTAACAGTCAGAGTTAAAGCGGTAACTTAGATTAACGCCCTGGGAAGGTCTTTAGACGTTGCAGTTTCTCGACAACGTGACAAGATGCGGGATTTCTCTCAAAAGAGAGAAAAAAAGAGAAGCTGGTGAGGGAATGATGTTTATAGTCGTTATAACGCAAGTGATAACAGGGACTAACTTGCTTCACGGACGCTCCAGAACATTAAATGTAACTACAAATGAATAAAAGTATGACGTGTCGTTCTTTAATAAGTGAACACTTTAACTGATGAAAAATTGCTGCGCTGTGAAAGAAATAAAACACCTCAGGATGTGCTGTTACAGGAAAATAATCAACATAGGGTGGTAACAGTGACTCTGCTTCATCCCACCACCCTATCGTTGATTATTTTCCAAAAAACAGTATGACAGTACGTGTTTTATTCCTTACTTAACAGACTTAAAAGACCAAGCACGCTAAATTGATAAAACAACGTACCGGAGGAATCAGCTGGATGATCTCTTGTGGCAGGAAGAACAGGAACCGGTCCACTTGAATCAGGGTTGTTGTGTTCCAACTTTGGACTGGGCTTTTAGAAGAAAACCAAAAAAGACAAGAAATTAATCAATGAATAGAAAGATCGAGTCTGCTTGTTTTATCTGTGTGTTTTTCTCTATATAGTGAAGATAATTCAAGAACAGTCATGAAAGCAATTACTGCTTATACGAAATGATGTTCTAGTGTTTTCCGTGGTATAAAAATATATCACATGACTTCCTTGTAGCGTTTTTGCTCACCCGAACGTCCCGGCTTCCTGCAGCATCAACGCCACCACGGCTCTTTTACTAGCATTATAACAGAAACCTCGGAGAAACTCAATCCTGTCCACGAAAAACCTCCTGTCCAGCTGCATAAAGACTGAGTCCACCACAAATGTCGCCATAATTCCCAAAGAACGGAACTCCACCTCAGTGTACGTACCTGTGTTCAGGCCCTAAACAGGGAAATATCACACGTTATGGTGATGGATGGATGGACAGATGGATGGATGGCGAGGTCACATGATTTGGGATTTAGCTACATTTAAATAATTACTTTTTAGCTCAGGAAAAGCTGAACAAGCATTGGGACTCATTTATCAAGCTGGATATGAAAGGATTTATTCGCAGAAATTCAGAAAAACGTTCCTATGCTACTTGTGCTCCTGAGTGTGTGGAAATTTACACATAAAAGGACTAACTGATCTAAACCTTGACTTGAAATCATTTAATTTGCATGGATTACTGTGCTTTTATATCTGGAATATACTATGGACTTTAAAGTCCTTGTTTTTATTACGTTTACCGCGTTTAGCAGATGCCCTTATCCAAAGCAACTTGTAGAAGAACTGTAGAGTCTCTATCCTCATGCCAGTCATTTTATTTTATTGGCATTAATTAAGGAATAAAAAAATAAAGAACACCCAAAAATTAAGACAAATAAAACTATTCATTTAATTATGACAAAAGAAATGGTGGTATTATTATTATTATTATTATTATTATTATTATTGGTATAGAAGTGAGTCAAAATAACTTCCACTTCTGTCTTTCAGCCTTTACCCTGATCGCTCATTTCATGTTCCCAGCTGTTTGTGCACTGTGACCTTTTATGGAGTTTTGTGGGCGTCACTAAATGCAAATGAGCTGTGTCAGGAACACACTTTGAACTTTACAGGTGATCAACATACGTATACGAGTACGAAGGAAATCAGACACATTTACCAAAACTTTTGTAAACTTTCTGGCGGAAAGTTTTAGTTCAGTTTGGCTTACGCAAACATTTACACACATCTTTACTAAAAGACGGATAAATCAGGTCCAATGTTTTAACTTTTATAGCCTTTTAAGATAAAATCAGGAATTGCTGTAAAATCTAATTCAGAAAAAATGAGAATAGATAAACAAATCAAAACCAAAATCAAATAACAGCATAATTAAATATTAAAACCATCCCCAAGACTGTAAAATCAAATAAACGTTGTAGAAAGAATGCTGTGTTAGCTTTGTGCGTATCTGACGCATCAGTGCTTGTTTAGTTTTCGTTAAAATGACACTAAGATCTTGTCATAGTGTTCATGATTCTATTTCAAGATTATTAATGACACCCTTAATGTCTAAAGTGATACCACAAAACAATATAAAATCAAAATTGGAAGGCAGTCTTAAAATGTTTGGGGTTTTTTTTCCCCCCAATGTTTTGGATTTTTTTGGATTCCCTGTTCAAATTGAGTCACAGCTACAGTGAAAAGAAACATCTAAAATTCCATAAAGACAAGGACTCTCAAGTTAAAGTTGTTAAATAAATAAATAAATAAATAAATAAATAAATAGAAATTAGCCTTTATAAAGTGAAATCGCGCCCACGATGGAGTCCATGTTATCGCTAAAAGAAAGACTGACCAGGTTCTGCACCATCCTGTCCACCAGCATGGCCTGTTTGATCCTGGGCATAAGCAGGAAGTACTGAGGATCCAGAACGATCGTTCTCCTGAGAGAGTCCATCATCGCTGTGGAGAACTTCTTAATAGTACTCATCCTACAAAGCAAGGGCACTTTCATTAAGACACACAGAACAACACACGCTCTTCTTTACCAACAAGGCAACTGGCTCTTTTTACTCAACACAGCATGCTATAGAGTGCCTCATTTCAACCGTACCTGACAGAATTGGTGCCGAATTCTCAATTCTGATTGGTCAGGACGGTACAGCGTTTCTATAATAGCAGCTCTGAGTCTGTAAATGTTTATTTCGCATTTTTGGAAGAAGTAGTTTACTCTTTACAGTTTTTCAGTAACATGACAAGCTTGCGGGTTTTTTTTTTTGCGTCTTATTAACTTCAAGAGAAAGAAAACAGAGATTGGTGAAGGTACACTGCTATAACGTAAGTAATAACAGGAACTAACTAGTCTTGTGGGACGTTCCACAACATTAAATGTAACTATAAACAAATAACGTGATGACGTGTTGTTCCTTAATAAATGAAAATTGTAACTGAAGACAAATTTCTATGGTGTAAGAAGATTAAACCCTATTGTTGACATGCTGTTATGGTAACACAAGTCGTAAAAGTAACTCTGCATCATCACACCATTGTGTCTTTGATTATTTTCCTACAGCAGCACAACATGGCATGTTTCATTTCATACTTGACCAATTCTAATTTGCATATTATTGCATCATGTCACCATTAAACTTCTCACATACGCTCAAAATGGTTTCTCTCTCCCTCTCTCAGACACAAACCAACCTCGAGTATGCAGTTGAACAAAAGACTTACGGGGTAGACAGAGCGATCTGAGCTCCCATCTCACCGAGCAGCTCCGAGAAGAAGTTGGACTTGTACATTTCTTCAATCAAACACCTTTTCTAGATCAGAGAGGACACGGGATTTAAGCACTGGACAGAAAATCAGTGCAATGATTTGAGAGCTTATATTTTTTTGCTGTGTATTTATTGAATATAAATACCAGTGACGGGTGAAGAGGCACCGGCTGCTCTTTCAGAACCTGCAGAAGGTCACGTATGGAGGACACGGATGTAGAATTCTGGAAAAGCTTCGTCAAAATATTACAGCTCACGCCCTGAGCGACTGTTCCCAAAGACCTGGCAAAGTTCATGTGCAAAGCATGAAATAATTCACAGAAATGCACATCAGAGACAGACCTTGTGTGTGTGGGGAACAGCAAGGGTTTAGTTACTGGGTAAAACCTACAAATGCTGAATAATAATCTGGATAATTAACATCACGAAATGACGTTACAGTGACACTCACATGAAGCGCTGCACAGTGAGACTCGATGAGCTGCTCATGACCTCATTAAACAGAGTTTTAGCCTGCAGGAGATACAGCACAGAAACTTAACACAAACATCAGGACACTGCTGTTTCCCGGGTGTGCATGCGCGTGTACCCGTCGCATGCTCCGGGTGTGCATGCGCGTGTACCCGTCGCGTGCTCCGGGTGTGCATGCGTGTGTACCCGTCGTGTGTTCCAAATGCATATAAACCTGTTGTGCTTTCGGGGTGTTTCTGTACCTATTGTATGTTCTAGATGCGTGCGTGTGTGTGTATACCTGTTGTGTGTTCCAGGTGTGTGTGTAAGGAGTGCTGTTAGTCAGAAGGTGGCGGGTTTGAGGAATCACACACAGGAGGGGCGTGTCAGAGAGCAGAGGCTCCGCCTCATCTAACCATGTGACCAGTGCTGAAGCAGTCTGAGTTAATGAGATTCAGGTTTAGATGTTACATTGGAAATTTTAACTATTTAAAAACAAAGCTACGAGAAAAAGTGTGTGTGTGTGTGTGTTTCCACCTCACCCAGAGTTGTGTCGTAATAGCGTTGACCTGTGGAGGTGTTAGTTCAGGTGTGTACTGGCTGAAGTTGGACACGGCGGAAAGCAGGAGACTTGGGGACATTGTGGAGAGAGTCTCCGCTCTCAATCCACTCAGTAGGGAGCCTAACTTAGCTAAAGTTCCTGCATCAAACAACTGCCCCAACACACACACACACACACACACACATTTACTAACTTTATGAGGACCTGTAGCTAATTAATTAGCTCCAAAAAATATTTTGGCTATTTATTGTTTTGTTGTTTTTTTAAACTTGATAAATTTAATATTAAACATAGAAACATTTTGTATCTTAACTAAAAGCTGCATTTATCACAAAAACATGATTTATTTTGTGAGATCTGGGTGATTATGAGGACATTTGACACTATACTATCAGTTAGTACATTTTAGTCCTTTTTAGTCCACACAAAGGACCAAAAAGGACCAAAAAGGACCCCACACACACACACACAGGTTTTACTAACTTTGTAAGGACTTTCCATTGACAATTATTAATTAGTAGCTAATTAAGTCTATGCCTACACCTCAGCGACGACAAGGAAATTTTTCAGGTCTTTTAGTTTTTCAAATAAAAAAAAACTGTAAAACAGCATATTTTGTGTGACAACTGGGTGATTGTGAGGACATTTCGTCCTTTCTGGTCCTCAGAAACGACTAAAAACATGCACACGCACACACACAAACACACTGCATTTCACTACAAAAGCAACTTGCATTCAAGTTGGATGAGATCTTGTCTATGACCACAGCAGCCTGGGAAAAAAAAAGAAAAAAAAAGAGAGAAATTTGATCAATATTTGAAACTCCTGTCCAGATACGTCCTGTTATATAAGGGAGATATTAAATTAAGGCAGGGTGATATGACAAAATACCATGATCGAGATAAATTCTGTCTCAATATAATTTGAGGTATTGCATCCTATCGTGATCTTTTTCTAACATTAAGATACACCATTTCCAAACTGCTGATTTAGTGTTAAACTTTTGTAGTGAACCTTAAAAAATTTAAATGTCGTCATTTTAAAAATGTAATATTAGAATTTATTAAAATTACAAGAATTATTTTTTATTCAACCTTTTCAGTTTAATGTTATTTACATTTGTAAGGTTTCCATAGTATTTTTTTTTGCTGTAATGCATCATCTAGAAGTACCTCGTGATATCGTGATGAGATATATATTTTTGGTATCACCCTCCCCTAATATAAAACACAATTATTAACCAGTTTATCAGGTCCATCTACCACACAGGTCACTATGAAGGTGTAGATTTACCAACCCTGTAGCCCAACTGTTGCTATGCACAACGTATTGGCACCCCTACCCTGTTTACCACTGCAAAGGGACCACCCTAGAACAGAAACTACTGTGAAGGTGGTTAATTTTCATCTCCTGTGTCGCCCCTGTCTTCTTTCTGCTCACCTTATGGCTGTGTTATGAGCCACGTGTTTAACTGGTCATGCAGTTCTAACCAAACGATTCCACACACACACACTCCCCCCATCAGTTGTTGGCCTCCCACCTGTTTGTGTGCCCTCAGGACTTGACGCTTAACAGCCCCCATTTGACCTCTGACCTCTCTTGAAATCTTGAACGCATATACGATTATACCAGCTGGTGACTGGAAATGAATTCCTTATTGTTTAGGAGTTCTGGAGGAAAACACTGAGATGGCTGTCAGTGATGATGAGAGGGAGCTGTATAGTTTTCTTTCAACATAAAATGTTTTCCTAAGTACAACATTTCTTGGACTTTGTTTTTTGATGTAGATTCAGGGTCATTAACTGTCCAAAGATCTATAGACAATAGTCAATTCTTAACCTCCTGGCAGATCCAACCAGGTTTTGGAATGACGGAGAATTCATCATGCTGTCAATCTGATCCTCCAGAGACAAACCAGCATCAATAAGCCAGCAAGAAATTTTACTAAGGGTACGAGGGCCTTTTACTTGCTAACATGAAATTATTTTAATATTTTAAATTTGTACTACAGTAGATCAACAGGCATTTTTCGTTCTATCTAGTACAACCTTTGTTTTCTGAAATTAATTGTGGTATTAACCGTTAAAAGACTGTGGCTGTGTTCAAAACAGAAGGTTGCTGCCTTGTTGCCTCGCTGCTGTAATAGACAGGTGTCTCATAAGGCAGGACGTTCCACTGAAAGCATCTTCTAAGGAAGTTCGTTTCAAACGACCTTTTAGAACAGCATTTACGGTAACGTGTAGCGTCAGCACTCCATGTAACTAAACCAAAGAGTAGCTAATTGGCTAACAGATGCCTCACAAATATCAAATTTATAGGTTACAAGATAGTACAATGTTTATTTCTTGGCAAGTTTTTTTTCACAAATCTTAGTGGGAAAAAAAGCCCAGAAATTTACATTTGTACACGAAATGACTTCTCTGTAGAGATCTTTCTGCCATCTTTTCAAAAAAATTTTTTTTCAATTGCTTGAGGGAGCTTCCGCACAGATTTATGGGTAATTTGCAGCATCAAGGATACATCGATGATGCCTTCAACTGGGGGCAGTTTGAAGGCATCGTAGAAGACAAGAAATGAGATTTTGATCAGTTTCGAAAGGCCCTTGATGCCTCACCATCTTGTTAGACATCCTCCTTAGACAGCATTTTCCCAGTGTTGAAAGCACCCTATATTGTGTACATCAACACTTTCTGTATAAGGAGTTGCATCGAAACTGATTAAATAACAAACTGTCTATTTAGGTTAAAATATTGTGGAAGGGGTCTAACGATACATTGTGACCCGATGCAACACGATGCCGAAATACGACATGGTAACATGATCTCGTTCTTCCATCGAGAGCTTACGAGATCTGCACTTGTGAAGTCTCCGGATTGCGACCATCATGCATTACATGTTATACGGTTACACAGCCATGTTATAACAGTTAAAAAGAGCTCTTCAGTAACTTTCACACAACACCACAGGCTGTGGAAAACAGCCATTTTAGCCTCATTTGGAGCTCTATTCCTGGTACAGAGCTCACTATGTTTCAATTGATCATTTTCCCTGGGTCAGAAATTGATTTATTTATTTAATCACAATATTTTGGGTGAATTTATAAATTTATTTATGTATTTTTAAGATACAGTGACCCTGTAGTACATTTTGTTTACAATATTAAATATTACATTTTGATTCATTTACTTGTATGCAAGTATGACACAAATAAAAAAGGAGTCTTTCCAGTCATAATTTTTCTTCATACAAATTTTGTTCAAAATATACTATTTATTTAATAGTAATTCAAAAGCCAATATCGTGAATCGAACCGAATCATGATCGGAGTATTGTTACACCTCTAGTTGTTGTCATGTATTGTTTAAATAATTCACTGTGATTGCCTGATGGTGACCAATTAACATACAGCTCATCTGAAACATGGCCCAAGTCTTAACCCTCCTGGCAGAAGCGGCCAGGTTGTGGTTTGAAATGTCCAGGTACTCAGCAGGATACATGACACCATCAGTTTTCACAAGAGCCCTTGAACCGACAGCCACAAAACAACATCACTGATCCACCACCACTGCATTTTACAGTGTGTTTACCTTTCCCAGTAAGCAGTTCCCTTTTTTCCAGCAAACATACTGACGCCATACGTGTCCACAATGTTCAACTTCTGTCTTATCTGACCGCAAAACATGACTCCACATGACTCTGAGGAAAGGTACATTGGTTGAGTGTATAACATGTTTGAGTTCAACATGCTTGATGCGATCCTTTTTTGCCAATCCTGGTAATGGGTGCTAATAGTTCTAGAGTTGACTGTATTATACACTGTATGATGCAACGTAAGGCAGATACACTCCGTACCTGTATAGGTGTGAAGGGAACTAATGTGAGGGCACTGAAGACAGGAACAAGCTGCGATTGGCTGAGCTGCTGCAGAAACCCCGACCCCAGCAGAGGCAGGAACAGTGCGAGCTGAGAGACCTTCTGAGGACTGAGAGCGGCAGGAGATTGGAGCTCGGACCCGTTCAAAAACAGCACACTGGAAATCTGAGAGATGCAGCACACACAGGACGCATTATAACCATAACTAGTATGTCAGTGTGTCAAAACAACACTCGGGGTTGTTGATTTAATTTACAGTCCTCACCATGGTGCTGGGAACGCTCATGCGTTGTGTTACGCATTTCCTGATGTTCTCCTGGATCACCAGGAACACGCTGGTGTCCACATACGCTAGCAGGTCACTCACGTTAGCTTGGCATGTCAGGTTGGCTAACCTAAAATGCATGAATAGCACTTGATTTGCACAAAATCATGTGAATCAACATAAGAAAACTAGCAGATAGTTACATAAGAAGTGCTAGCTTTGTCATTTTTAATCCAACGTTATTGAGATGAATTTTGACTTTAAATACTATCAACTATCTTTTGGACTTTTCACACTAAAGGTGATAATTCCTTATTCCTTATTGTATCAGTGTTTGTGAAGATTTTCAGCTAGCTACGTAGCTTCATAACTTTGACTAGCAAATCTTATATAATTAACACAAAGAGAAAGTGACTACATGACATGGCTAATCTTTTACATATAGCTATTCGATCACTTTTAAAGACGTAACTGTAGCTAGCTAGCACGTGAATGCTCATATTATGGTTTAAATGCACTCCTACTGGCTATAAGCTATAAACTATGAGTGTGGTTAGCTAGTGTGCTATGTTAACTCAGTTGCAGGTTCACTACCTAACATTTCTAAACGACTGTGTGACTATAGACATGTTTATACTGTATTTTGCTCAATGATTCATGAAAAGATGGGAGAAAAGTTTGTTTTAAATTCAAATCAGTCCACCCCCCCCCCATCCCCCCCAAATATTTTGGGCCTGATTTGCACAGACCCATCATGTGAAAAAGTCTGTTCTTCTTGTGTTAACCCCTCAAAAAAAAAAAAAAAAAAAAAAAAAATCAGATTATCTTGATGAGCGTCATGTGCAAACCGTCTGAACTGTTCTCCCGTGAGGTTCTTGTACACGCCAATGACACTCTGAGCTACAAACTGCTGCTTCACAGCTCCCAAATCATTCCTTAGAAGAACATCCAGACCATTCAAGACCTAAATAAAACAGGATATACAAACAAAAAAGGCAGACTGGTTTCATATTATGATCAATATCCAAACTAAAACACTATACTGCACAATACAATGTCTAAGAATGAATGTCCAGTGTTCTGTTTCAATCCTGATAGGAAATTCATTTCCAAACACCTTTCTTTGTATTCACTCTTTGAGCACGTGCTACATGTCCATTTTTAATTCATGGCCCTGTATTTGTTTACAGACGACGAATTTGCAGACCTGTCCCTCACAAAAGGAGCCGTCTGACCGGCGATAAACCTTCGGTCAGAGCCAGGAAGGTTTGGGTGTCACAGTAAAGGTGGCATGGCTGTTACCTGAGTAGGTGAGAGGTGCTGGAAGCTGCGGAACGGCAGGTACGCGATCAGGTTACCGGAGTCTCGGACGAAGGACGGGCCGCCTGCTGTCACGTTCGCCGAGCTGAGAGACTGACTGAACCACGAGCCGAAAGCCTGACGCTGCTCCGGTGAGAGACTGCTGATGGTGCTGTTAATCAAATTTAATCTGAGGAACAGATTGATGAACAGTAACGTCATGTTCATGGCTTCATATTTTTGTCTTTTCACAAATCAATCTCAGCTGGAGCTTGGCATCAATCATCATTTATACATCATGTTTTTGTTAACCCAATAATCCTTTATTTTATACCAATCCACAAAAACGAATTTCTACTGTCCGTAATCAATTAATCAGATTAGTTTTCCGGACATATCTGCGTTAAGTCACGTTGGACGACGTCTGT
>JAOTRR010000038.1:2548443-2563443 GCA_028570945.1 Gogo arcuatus
TATGAACATTTGTACTGCCTCATTTGCTTCTCTTTTCTTTATCTTTCAGCAGTCTATAAAAAGAGAGCTCCGGTTTCTTGTGAAATCTATTTGTACAGTCAATCACACAACAGCTGCTGACCAATTTAAATCTGTTCTTTGTGTGTTTGCGCAGCATTAGAGCTGTGTTACTTCCGCCTATGGTGAAGTCACGTGCATTCCCACTGTTGCGTGGTATTACACCCTCTGTTGTCTAAACAACACAATTACAGCAAAGAAAAACTAAGATCATGCAGCCTGATAATCGCGATTAACTTTTTATTTTATCGATTCAAATCGTCAAATTTGCATCGCGATTTATCGTCACACGATATATATCGTTACATGCCTATTATTGAACAATGGATTTTTATCATATTGTTGCCATTTTTATGTTAATATTTGCCATGACGATGAGAAGCAGAGTCCCTTTAAAGGATACAATCATGGCTTATTGCTTTATGATAAATTTACTGTAAACACATACAGTTATGGGGGAAAATCTTGTGAGTTTAAGCAACCCCCCCCAATTAAAAACATAGTTTTTTTTTAAACAAGCTGTAACAAAAACACTGCAAATGATTCTCTCCTCTCTTCTGAAAATGGTTCACCTGCAGGTTCTCCTGGTTCCGGTTATAGTACTGCAAAATCAGTCTCATGGTGTTCATGTCCACTGAACTCAGCACTGCTCTCAGACGTGCCAGAGGGATCTGGAAATATTGCTGCAAAGAAGATTGAAAACACTATATCTACAAGAATAAAGTGATGCTTTTTTTTTTTTAAGTGTGGATGTACGGTTTACAGTAACTACTACTTTGTTCTAACCTCGATGAAAAACGAGGCATCGCTGGTGACAACTCTTCCTGTTTGCATCAGGCTGGTGAGGACTTTCTGAAAAACACACACACACACCTTTGAGTGTGATACTTACACCCTTAAGCAGGAATAGAAAGTAATCAGAGCATCAAATGATACCATCTACAATACCGACGTCAATGTAAAAACAGGTTTAACAACAATCAACACAGGATATTAGAGTTAAGCAACAAATCAAATGTCAGTCGGTTAATGTTACATGTACGAGATGTGAAATGTCCGATATCAGTGACAGGATGGGCATCGTACACCAGGTAGTAACCTTTCCACCACGAGTCAATTACACCAGACAACAGGTCTGACACTAGTAACGGACACTCGAGTAGTTAACCCCTAAAATAATCCAGATTAAATGATAAATAAATTTGGCTATGGTGGGGTAAATATTTCATCTGAGATCATCAAAAAGAGGCAAAATGTGGGTGCATACGTTATTAAAGAATACACAAATGCGTGGACTTGACTTTAACTAGAAACAAAAACACAAAACTAACCGCAAAGCACTGCAGGAGCACTTGCTTCTTGCTGAAGCTCGCTTCCTTCTCCAGGAAGCCAGACACAGAGTCCAGGACGTTCTGTCCAATGTGATCAGTCACCCTCAATGTCGTCATCCCATTTTCTTCCAGAACAAGCAGCAGAATTGCCCACAAACTTGTAGCCTGTCTGACCACTGAAGCCACCTCTGTGGTCATCATCATCTCCATACGGAGCAGGAAAACCTCCATGCCGCAGAGCAGGAACGCCTGGAACATCTGAAGCTGAGGGATATCTGGCTGGCAAATGGTGTTCAAGTCTATACTGCATGACCAATTCAGTCTGACGATCATCTCTTTCACCAGACAAGGGTGGAGCTCAGTGGTATTCGTATTATTCGAGCTGCTGCTGTTGGTGTTGTTGGACTGGGAGACCCTGGTGTAGTTTGAGCAGGTGGCACACAAAGCGCTCACCCACAGATTGGAAGGATCTTGAATGATACGAGACAGCACAGCAGGTTTGACACAGATTGACGAGATGAAGTTCGCTTGGTCATAATCCCAGCAGAGTGCCAGAAGAGCTGTATCAGGAAGAGTCACTGCCCAGTTTGTGTATAGACATTGCCTGGAGGGCTTGAAGCCCATCAGATTCTCTCTGCCAGACCCGGTGAGGTTGGAGCACTGCTCCAGCAACCAGGTATTGTCCAAATTGGCTAGGAGGTTCTGTAGAACAGTGCTGTTGGCGCATACTTTGTGGACAAAGTCGTCCGTGTCAAGATCAGCGCAAAGAGCAAGGTCGGTCATGTCTACAATGACTGGCTTGGTCCATTCTGAGTATAGGCAAACTTTGGTAAGCAAGTCCGACGTGTCATTATCAGTACACACAGACTTCAACCACTGGTTATGTGGGTCAACTGTTAGACGTGTTAACAATGTAATATTACAGCAAACGTTAAGATGGAATGCTATCATGTCAAATTTCCAACATAGACCAATTACAGAAGGATGCACTGGTAAAATGCCCCAGACTGAATATTTACACAAATCAGACACGCTGGGAATTATAGGATGAACAGTTGGTGGGGCTGCAGTTAGCAAGGTTGTGGGGGAAACTGTTGGTGAAATAGTTGAGAGGGCACTAGCAGAGAGAGTTGAGCTGATTATAGGAAGAAGAGTGGTGGTGGAGACTGTTGCAGGAAATTTGGTGAGTGATGAAGAAAGCGAAGGAGATGGTGTTAGCAAGATGGGAAAGGTTGACGTGCTAGAAAGAATGACACTGGGGGATGATGAAGAGGAAGCAATGCTGGAGGACATTAGTGGAACTGTTGATGGAGAGAGATTAGCACTGGAAGAAAATGTTGATGTGAAGGTCAGAGGAGTTGTGGAAGAAAGAGTGGTGAATGTTGATGGGGTTGTTGGGACAAGAGTTGGAGAAGGGGTTGTGTTAGAAAGAGTGGCCACTGTTGAGGTTTTTGTTGGAGTGACTGATGAAGTGATGGAGTACAGTGGAGTTGTTGGAGATATGATGGTGCTCGAGACTACAGGTGGGACTGTTGATGGAGAGAGATTAACACTGGAAGAAAATGCTGATGTGAAGGTCAGAGGGCTTGTGGGAGAAAGAGTGGTGAATGTTGATGGGGTTGTTGGGACAAGAGTTGGAGAAGGAGTTGTGTTAGAAAGAGAGGCCACTGTTGTGGCCACTGTCTTTGTTGAAGAGACTGATGATGAAGTGATGGAGAACAGTGGAGTTGTTGGAGATACGATGGTGCTGGAGACTACAGGAAGGACTTTGGTGCAATACAGTTGCACCCAGTCATTGTCCTTGTTGAGGACTAGCGCAGCGAGGAATGAGGTGTTGGCACAGACCTTGCTCACAAAATGAGGCTCATCATTTTGTATGCACAGGGATATCTGATCTGTGGGGATTGTCATTAAATTGTGCCATTCCGAGTACTGACACATTTCTGATACGAGAGTGTTCATGTCGTTTGGTGGAGGTGTAGGTACCTCAGTACAGCTGGGCATTATCCAGATATTTTCTTTGATGGAGAAAATCATAATGTAAAAATCCATACTCTGACACAGAAGCTTCTCCATTCTTGCTTGATCATTTTTCCAGCACAGTGCCACAATAGAAGGGTCAAGAATTTGAGGAGTCCATTGCTCGTATATGCAATATTGCCAGACCATGTATCTATCGGACACATTTGCGCAGTACTCCCAAACCCAGATATTGCTTGGGTTCTCGATGAGCGCCTGCATCACAGGAACGTCATTGCACACACCTTCGAGAAAAGCTTCGGGGTCGTTGTCGCTACACATAGTGACCAGACCTGGATCGATAACATCCTCCGATATCCAGTTTTTGTAGTTACAGAAAAGCTGGCTGAGGCTAAGGGTTGACCGTGCAACTCTCTGGCTTGATTCCAAGGGCGAGAGGGGGCAGGGTTCCAAAATGGTTGATAGGACAAACTCGATAATGTGGCAAGCGTTTCTCCATACCCGAGTTAGTTCAGAGTGGGATAGGGTACTGAGAGATTTGCAAACATGATATAGAGCATCAGGAACCTGTGATCTACTGCCTATAATCTCTGCACAGAGGGTGTTATTGAGGTGTGTAACATCCTGCTCATTGCAGGTCAGTCGTGTTACAGGGTCATCCACTGGTGAAGCGACAGAGCGAATGCTCTGGACATTATATGCGCTTTGACATGCCATGTCTGTAGAGCTGCACAGAGGAACGTCGGGAGTCAAAAACATGTTCAGGATTGAATCACCAAAGGACCAGGTCAAATTCTGGCTAATTCCCCTGGACAAAACAAAACAAACATCATAACATTTTCAATATCACCACTTCTGGAGAATGTAGGGTGACTTAAAAAAAAAAAGTGACACTAACTGGCAATATTTTTCTTTACATGTTTATTTCTTCAGAGATGCGTTGTCTTTTTTTTTTTTTTTAATGAAATGGCCTTGAAGTTACATTTTACAGTCAGTAATTCGTAACCTAACCTCCTTAATGTGACAGTGAATTACACTGTAAAAATAACTTGTTTTAATAGCTGTACACTCATTGGAATAAAAGTCGCATAAAGGCCCAAGAAGTTTCTTCAGTTTAAGAATTTCTAAAACTTCTTTAGGAAGCCAAGACCCCTTTACCATCCAAAGAATCCTTAAGACTTTTTTCCCCCCCCGAACCGTACACTGCAAAAATATGTGAAGTTTCCTTAAAATTGTACACAAGTTCTCTTAAGAGCCATTTTGCTGAAAGCAGTCAGATTATTTTGGAATTAATCAGTCAGTGGAGATTCTCAGTATAAAATTCTGCTCCTGATTGAGCCTTTGGGGAGCCTTTGCAGTTTGGGTACAATGACGACGTAAAGCAGGTTTAGTCACACTGTACACGATTATCTAAATAATAAATTAGGGCCAAATTCTATATTAGACTGATAACTGTGTGTGTTCTCCATGTCAGATTAAACGATGAAGATCCTCTAAAGATATACCTGCAATTAATGAAAGTTATTATGTTCTGCTTGTGTCAGCAACCAGTATGATCCAGAAGTCAGCTCTAGTAGAAAATGGGTTCACATAAACACAAACATTCTTTAAAGTGAACTTGAGGAGATAAGGTTACTGTACTTTCTTGTCCATTATGTTTTGTTTGTGTGTTTCGCCATCTCTGCTACCATATCTGTAGCTGGAACTGTAGTGAGTTTTGCGTCATCCTATTGGTGGCTTTTAAACGAACATCATACCCAGAGCTCACACTCTGAGATTTTCATCACTCTGACAGAACTTTGTCATCAGCCATCTTTGGACCATCAGTGGCACTAAAACAGTTGTTGGTGAGTACGTCATATTTCAACTTACAACCAAATTCTTTCGAATTCTTTTACAATGTCCGATTTTTTTCTGCGAGTGATCAAAACTTGGCCAAAGAATATACAACACAAAGCTGGTTTAAGAGGCATCCGTTTCAGAAACCTCATCTGTTACCAATTCTAAAAGACTGGTCTAATAAAACAGAAGAAAAGTTACATCAGGAGTTCTTTGGATGGTGGTAGATTTCTGAAGGATTTCTACTTGGAACATTTCCTGAAACTGAAAAACTCATTTGTCGGATTCTATGATGAATTGCCAAACCAAGGTTCCGGTATGGCCCACCAAACGAATTTAGAATTGATGTACAAAATAAAAATAATCAGGGTTACCATCAACTATCCCAAGAAGCCTAAAGGAACCCTTAATAAACATGGACATGCTGACACTCACCATATTAGAAGTTGTTTCAGGTCTCCTGTACACCAAAAAACAAAGAAAAAGGAATTATTTGCCCCCCACGTTAATGTTAATTGTCATTTTTTATCATTTTAAGCTTATAGCATGAAGTTTTGGAGTTAGAGTAAGTTTTAACACCACCACCACCACAACTAACCTTGAGAACATTGCTGAGTCTGGTTCAGCGTAGGTACCTCAATGCCAAACTGCAATCCAACTGTTACCAGTTCCACTAAAGCTTGAAGAAAGTCGACTACGAAACAGATGTCTGACAGCAACGGAGACAAGGACAAGTCAATAAAACTGTTCCACGCAGTCCAAAAGTTCTCAGAAAGCTGTAGAGAAAAGACGGCACTCAGCATCTCGTGAAGGGCAGCGAGCCAAGACTGCGCCCCAGCCGGATCTCCACTCCTCTGAAAGGTGTTTAATGAACACGTCTGAGATTTAATGGACGACAGGAAGGACATCAGCGGTCCGCTTAACTTAGAAACCAGAGCCGCGGTTAAGTCCGCCTGCCACCCACACTGTGTCCCGTTAGCTAACAGACAAACCAGAGCCTGAAGGAAGCCGTCCATCAGTATCGGCTGGGACGTGTGGTATAAACTGCTGAGGAGGTTTAGGTAAGAGTTAAGATCTGGGGACTCTGTGGTGACACCGGTTCTGCTCGTGCTTCGGGACTGAAAAAGGTTCGACCCGAACCCGGTTCTGACCCGCATCTCTTCCTTCTCATCAGTTTCTTTAGTTTTCAGAGAGTGAATTTTCTCCTTGAGGACATCTCGGGTTTGCTCAGATTCACTGGATTTGGAGCTGAACTCGGTCCGGCGGGTGATGAGGGTCTTCAAGACTGTGGGCTCGCTGAAGACAAACCCTGTGATGATGATGAAAACGACAACGACGACGACAAGGATGAGTCAGATGAAAACCATACTTTTTTCTTTTTATTTTGCATTGTTTATTGCTAATAGGTGTCACAAGTGTGTATAATTTTTCTAAATAATCTCTTTTTCGTTCAGTGCAAGTGTTCCAGCTCTTAAAGTGTGTCTGGATTCCTCTCGAGAAAAGTTGATTCAATTCTAATTTATGTTGCACTTTTAGACTTTTCATTTGACTCATAATAATAATAATAATAATCTAAAAAATAACAATTTAGATTAATACGTTTGTATTGTTAATAATATTCAAGGGCTCCCCCCCACACACATTTATTTTCATTCATTCCTTTACTTTATTTCATAAATTCTTTTTTACTAAAGGTCTTTATTTAAAAGTTTTTTTTAAAATCTGTATGTTAAAGCACACATCAAACAAAACAATTTCACGTTAAACCAAGCATGTTTTTTCCCCTGTAAGAGGAAAATTAAACAGTTTTGCTCAAAATGATTTTTTTCTACTCTTTTACTGAAAAGTAAAAAGGAAAGGTGTGAATAAAACTCACTGAGATCTAACAGCCTATGAATTAAAAATGTTATTTTAATCTATCCCTGTTCCCATCCTTCAACTAGAACCCAGATAGATAGACAGATAGATAGATAGATCAGGAAAAATAAATGATCACAAAGACAGACTTACCGAGTAAAGTGCAGGCTGTAAAAAGCAATAAACACGCAGAGCGGCACATCTTCTACAACAAAATCAAGACTTCCTGAAATAAATCATGAAGGTGTGAAACTGAAGTTTAGATTTATAGTTTTGTCGAGTCATTTAAAGACTTTCTAAATATATATATATGGCATGAAAAAACATTGAGCCTCCTCCAGGCTCAGGAGCGTCCAGTCCACAAAATGTGGCACTAAAGCTGAAACTGTGGCTCAGAGTTTATTTTGTGCAGTGTGTGCTACACTGTGAAGTATTTCCTAACACACCCACTCACTCACCCCAACACACCCAGTGTCCTCTCCATCAAACCCAACCCACAGCAGAAACCTAATTAAACCCAACAAGAGGAAGGAACAGGTGCAAACGGATTGGAGAATCAGATCACGACTCTGAATAATTGATTAAAGTCGTTAAATAATTAACACGTGCTTTAAGACGGGACACACCTGAGCAAACATCCGAGACACCGCCTTCTGAAAAATTAACACACCATGTAAGAGAGAGATAAAAGCGTGATGAAGTGAATGCAGGTAATGTAGACCTGGAGCATGTGATGAAAGAATCATAACCTGTTCATATCATTAACGTAACAACTTCACATTAACAGAAGAATCAGAGAGTATATTATCCCCACAGGAAATCGCACAAAAATAAAAGCAAACTGCATTCTAAAGTTATTTCTGCAAAAATCCATCACATTTCCAAAACATTTATTCGACAGTTTCATACTGTACATAGTGATACTGCAAATAATTGCAGTATATAGTTCAGATAAAACATGAATGTGTAATTAGTCTTACAAACTAGTTGGCTAAATATTTATTTAATTAACATAAAGGTGTGATATGGAATTAAAGGAACAAATCCACCCTGAACTATTTGAATATTAATCTTTATAATCAACATGATCTTTAACGTCATCCAAGAGTTCTCTCATAATGAAATTCTGAATTGAATTCTGAACCCCCCCACACCCCCCCACCGACATGTTGCTCTATTTTCACTTTGTTTAACGGCTTCCAACATCACCCACAATGCCGCTCAGCTACCTGCTGATAGTTGGATTTATGTTGCATTTCAGGTAAGGTTGCAACTTGTAATTGCAACTTGAAACGTGACAACTTTGGGTCGTCTTCTCAACTACCAGTTCCTTCCCCGTTTACGGAGTGACGTCAAATCAACGCAGCTTTTTATGAGCTTTACGTTCTCTGACAGAGCAAACAAAAACACATGCATGGATGCCTCCATGAAGTCTTTTTCCTCACCTCAAGACGAAGGTGCCAAGGGTGGAAATGACATCATTACAACTTGCAAATTCCCACTTACAAGTCACCAAAAATGCAGCAATATTCCTCGCTTCATCTCTATCTAAAAAGAGCGATGCAGCGGCGCTTTAGTCCTCCTCAGTGCTCAAACTTTCACGCTAATAACGACGCCATCACTGAGCAGATCGCTAACTTGCCGAGATGAGTCTCAGCCGTCAAACAGCGTCATGGAACTTTGAGTCAAGTGTTGAGTCTTCGCCACTTCTACACTGGATTTCTCATGAACACGAAGGAAGCTGGCGGTCGCCGGAAAAGAGTGAATGAGAAAAGAAGGTCTTGCTCGTTGGTTTTAAGGAGCTAACAGAGAAAAATATCCAGTTTCACTTCCATTTGAGATCTGCTAACTTTGCTAGCGATAACAAGGTCATTGCTGTGACATCAGTGACACACAACCTCTGATTTCTCAGGGGAAATAACGAAAATCCAGTGCAGAGCAAGAAATCAGCACCTGCATCGCTAAACACATCAGAAATAAAGGTATTTAATGTGTTTCAGGGTGGAGAGGTCCTTTAAGAGGTAACAGGCAGGAAATCTAAGATTAGCTAGACAAAAACACACACAATCTTACCTCTGGCACAAACCATCACTTACCTGGTAGATGATCAAAACCTTACCACCGGGATTCTCTTCCTACATGATGGGTTTTCACTATTTTTTATAACTTTATCGTTCTAATGAATCAAACTCTATTAGTGAGAAATAAAATTATAAAACTAATATATTTGACTGATATATCTGACAGAACCCCACATCAGGAGTTTTAAAGAAAGATTCAGAGTTTTTTGGCAGAAAAAAAAAAGTTTTTACAAAAGCTTTTTATTACATCGACGGGTTATAATGCATTCATAAGACCTTACGCACATCATTCACACAATTGTTTATAAAAAAAGCATAACAGTTAGTAGCACTGTTTATAACATATTATAAGTAGTGCTTATAACACAAAATGACTGACATTATATCGTCTCATGATGCACTATGGAAAGCTGGGCTTGGTGACGCTACGTTATGAAGACTATTTATAATGAATCATAAAGACAGCTATAGAGTAACGCATTTTTATAAATAATTATAACAAGGTGTATAATGCCTTAGGAATGCGTTATAACATGATATAAATTGTTCATAGTTTATTATAGAGATGAGCTTCACAGACAGTGTGAATTTCTTCTTTTTTAGAAAGTAAGATACTTTGGCAAAAATGAATAAAATATACATAATAAACAACTTTTTTCCAAAAAAGAAAGAAAGATACTGACAGTTAACTTGGCAGAAAATTAAAGAAAATATATATAAAATGGCAACACCGCAGAAACATATTTTTTTTAGAAAGTTAAATACCAACATTATTTGGCAGAAAACAAAAATAGAACTAGATATTAAATGCCAAAAAAAACCCTCAAAACAATTAAAAAAAGTAAGATACCAAGAGGTATTTCCCAAAGAAAAGAAAGAACAATCAAATGCCAGAAAGAAAGAAAGCCAGACAGAACAAACGACAAATAGACAGACAATACAAACAACAGAAAGAAAGAAAGACGGACAGAAAGAACGAACAAACGACAGAAAGAAAGAAAAAGACAAAGAAAGAAAGAAAAAGAACAAAACAGAACAAAGCGACGGAAAGAAAAAGAAAGCGTTCCACTTATGCCACCTTTCACTTTTTTTTAATTATACTTTTATTTTTTTCACAGACTTAGACAAAAAAAAAAAAAAAAAAAAAAGTCTCTTTATATGGACTTACCACTAAGTTATGAACAACTTCACAAGTTATGTTAAAACTTTAACAGCTCTTATTTAATGCTGCTAAATAACAGCTGTATAAAATTAAAACAGAACAAAGATCTGGAACAGTTTGGTTTCTGCAGAAAAACTGCCATGGTTAAAATTTAATTCAGGACTTTCTCACAAAAACAGCCATGAATTCAGCTTGAGGGTTAACTAAACATACAAACATACACGTATCACAGTAAAGAGACAAACAAACAAACAGATAAATACATTTCCATTTAAAATGAACAATTTTTTTTTTTTAAGATCAAAAGACGCAAAAAAAAAAAAAAAAAAAAAAAAAAAAGTTTGCTTACGTTAAGGATTTTTGTGTCGCTGAGTGTTTCCTGTTCCAGCTCTGTGACAAAAATGGAAAATAAGTCTCTTGTATTATGTGCCTGAAAACCTCTCGCAAATATTTACAGCTGAATTTTTGCACCCAGGACAAAAATCTCACACACGGCATGCAGGGCAGGAAAAAAAAACCAAAACACAAAAAATAAAAAAGAATGACTGCTGTTTTGTACAACGCATTAATAAAATACACGCAAATCCATTTGCATACTTTATGTAACTGATTGCGAACTCTTTCAATGAGAAAGAATAGTACACACTTCCTTCCTTCCCTTTTTTTTTTTTAAATAGAGCAGGATCCTTGGGATCACTTCTCCTCCTGTATTGCTTTGCAATTATTTATTACAAATTTAAAACAACAAATTTTACAGAAGCTTTTTTTTTCCTACTATGGATTTAGGGGATTTAAAAAAGAACTGTACTTTAATATTCATGTACAGAAACATGGAGGCTTTAGAGCTCAGACACGGAGTCTAACGCTCTTAATAGCGCAAACATTTTCAATAAAATGGTGGAAATAAAATGAAAAACTCTTAAACAAAACGCTCATGAAGTTAAATTTCATATAAACCTTCAATTAGAAACAAATTCATTACTACAGCACCAAAATCTGTAATTCTTTTTTTATTACTGCATTAAATTTGGACTTGTGTTAATATTTCAATTATTTAGTATTGCCTTCGATTTTAATTAGGATTTCTCTCAAAATCTCATTAAAATTCTGCAACATGCTCACAAGATTATATATACGTATATATTTTTTATTTTTTTAAGTGCCTTAAAAATCAGATAATCACAAATGGAAATTCAATCCTTTACACTGGGGGTTTTCAAACTTTTTGCAGTCTGTAAAAAAAAAAAAAGAAAAAAAAAAAAAAGGCACATTAAACATTTTTAACTTCTTACCCACAAACCCCCCCCCCCCCATTCCAGCTGACATTATTTCTAGGCAGAATAACTTTGATAATAATGGCAAGCTGTTTTGTTTTTTTTTTTTTTTAATATTATTACAGTTTTGAAAATCACGGACCGCTTGAATATGCTTCACTGATCCCTGGAGGCTGCAGGGGTCCACGAACCGTTGCTTTAAACAAAGCAAAAAGTGCTTTTAAAGAAAAGCTAGCACATCAACACTGTAAAAACGACATGTTAGTCAGGAAACGATCACTGTATCTAATATTTCTCTGCCTCGTTATGAGATTATCATCATTTTCTTGACATTTTTACTCATTTTATTAATTCTGTGTACGTGTGTTAAGTAAAAGTGTCATTCATTTTATTGGCAAATCATTTTGCTTCTTTTAAAAAAAAAAAAAAAAAAAAAAAGGCTTGATTAGATCACATCAAATCGATGCTGCTGCTACGACCCACATTCTCATGCGCTCCTGCGACGTGTTCAGTTTGCGCAAAAAATGAACCATTATGCTACTTTATCTCTATTCCATTAAAACACTTATTTACAAATGAATAGTAAACCATAATGGACCATGAACACTGATTTTTAAAAAAAATAGATATATCTAATACAAAAAATAATAATCAAAACTTGATAAAAACATAAAAATGGGATAAAAAAATGATAGTGACCTCAGGTGGCGTTCTCTAAAATCGCAACGCGGGTCTGAACGACATGTATTGAAGGTGCAGATGTCCAAATACTTTTAAAACAACATCTCGTAACCTCCTCCATGAAAATGGAGCAAAATATTTAATTGTCACCAGCCACTTTAATAGGAACACTTGTACAGCTGCTTATTCGTGCAATTCCCATCATCCAATCAATCACGTCGAACATCAGAATGAGAAAGCGTCTGATCTCAGAGATTCTGACTGGGGCACGGTTGTTGTTTATACCAGATGGGTTGATCTGAGTATTTCAGAAACGGCTGATCTCCCGGGATTTTCACACACACAATGGTACAAAAGAAACAACCAAAAGACATCCAGTGAGGAGCAGTTCTGCAGACGGATCGGGTTGTTCATGAGAGGAGAACATTCAGACTGCTCTGAGCTGACAGGAAGGCTTTGATAAGTCAAAAGAACCAATCTTTACAACTGTGATGAGCAGAAAAACATCTCGGAAAACACGTCAAACCCTTGAGGCAGATGGCTTACAAGAGAAGACGACCACATCGAGTCGGCCAAGAACAGGAATCCGACACTACATTCAGTAATAGAGACTCGAACACACTGGAAAAAGAGCAAGCGATGTTTTTTTCTTTCCAATCTCCATTGAGCAGATGTACAGGTGTTCCTATTAAACTGGCCGGTGAGTATTAAATCCCCTTAAACGTTTGGCTGGTCCAGACTTACATTCCTAACTACACACGTTTCCTATCTGTTTCACTGTAATTAATGAATAATATATAATAGTCACTGAGTAATATGCTGTAAGATGAATAACTGAATAATAAAATCAAAAGTAATGATCTTTTTCCATTAAAAACTGAAACAGTTCCACTGGAGCGCCAAAGGAAATAAACGGGATCTTCCTCTTCTTAACGTTGTGCACGTTCACTTCAGTGGATGAAGCGACTGAAAAGACAGGCCGAACACATGCAAAACGAAACCAAACACCACTCCAAGTGCTGAGACTCGGAGAAAGGACAGTCTCATTTACACATCTGTACAGCAGAGTTTATAAATCCTATTAAATCTTCTCTCTTTTTTCTCCCATAAGGAAATAAAAAAGGCAACTATTTTTGTTTTAAAACAGAAAAGCTGGTTTTCCGTCGTGCTCATCAGTTTTTATTACTCGTGTTCGGTTGCAGACGGCCCGAGACTCGTGCTTCAGTCAGGAGGCAGCAGGTCGTGGAGACGAAAGCGCTCGCGTACGTGCGGTCGCACATCCTCGTTCTGGAGAGGGTAAAACACAACAACAACCAAGTGAGAAATACTTCTATTTCAAAGGTGCGTAACGATGGTACCGATCTGGATCGATGCGTCGATTTAAAAGGCGACGACTGAAATGAATCGAGGAAACAACAATAAATCATTTATCATCAAAAAATACAGACAACGTGTGTTAAAAATAATTTATATTTTTAAACTGGTGTGTAATAAAATTGAACAGGCCCGGAAAGTGATTTAATAGCCTGTTAAATTATAAGTAGGTTTACCCCAAATTCTGAACAACGTTGGTCCCGTATCGATCAGAGGACATGAAACTGTATCGCAGCATATTCAGGGTAACATCAAATATCGACTCAAGGAAGAAAGGGGAGGGGGGGAGAGAGAGAGAGAGAGAGAGAAAGAAAAAGGGAGGGGAAGAGCAGAAGGAAGGAAGAAAGGAAGACCGAGGCCTTATGTTTCACCCCTAGTGCAAATAAATATGCCTCAAGACAGAATTTTTCATTAGTCCCAAAAATAAATTCTTGAGAAAAGACAAGTCTAAACAGTAAAGCAGGAAATGTTTTTACTTCATTATAAAATCAGCAATTTGTAAAGACGGCCTGCTGTAAGTGACATACCAATTCCACCAGCTTTTCTAGAAAAGGCACCAGCTTGAGAAGTTCACTGTCATTCCTGTCCACGAACCAGCTCTCAATCGGGATCCCGTTAGACAGCTGTGACCAACAAACACCACGATGATTTAGTTAACTGCCTAATCAGCTTGTAAGTAAACAAACAAACAAAAAGTGATTCCTACAGTTTGACTTCAGTCCAGAGTTTCCACCTGGACTACAACAAGTATGACTGTTGTAGAGAGGGGGAAAAAAAAAAAAAAAAAAAAAAGATAAAGACCAGACCTAATAATAAACAAACATCTGAAAGTCAATTTTATTGTGCATAATTATGTAAATAAAGATCTTGGATTGGCCCACTTCACTTGAACATCTGGTTAAGGTAATCTATCGTTATTGAGAGATTACGATTTATTAAATTATTATTGTGAAGAGCAACTGTGGTGAATTTTATTTTAAAAAGGAAAAAAAAAAAAAAACCCACCATATGATCTTAAGCTGAAATTTTGATCCCATTTAATGTTTTTTTTTTTTAACTAACATATTTCAAATCTAAGTTGGAGGCTGGCTTTATATCAACGACAGCGATGTCAACTTATCCAGGGGGCGGGGCTTATGATACATCTAGTGTAAAAGATGTTTTATTTCACAATGCCCTCTCACCTGATACGCAAACGCTTGCGGCGAGTTGTCGATAATGATGGTCTTTGAGAGATCTCTCCCGAGAATATTCAGATCTTTGATGTAGTTCCCCTGGACACAGACACAATGTTCGCGAAATAACCTGTGCCTGAAACACACACACACACACACACACACACACACACACACACACACACACAC
>JAOTRR010000038.1:2568831-2583586 GCA_028570945.1 Gogo arcuatus
CAGGCAGGCAGACCGACAAAGAGACAGACAGGCAGGCAGGTAGACAGACAGGCAGACCGACAAAGAGACAGGCAGGTAGACAGACAGGCAGGCAGGCAGACCGACAAAGAGACAGACAGGCAGGCAGACCGACAAAGAGACAGGCAGGCAGGCAGACCGACAGAGACAGGCAGGCAGGCAGACAGGCAGGCAGGCAGACAGACAAAGAGACAGACAGGCAGGCAGACAGACAGACAGGCAGGCAGGCAGACCGAGAAAGAGACAGGCAGGCAGGCAGACAGACAGAGACAGGCAGGCAGGCAGACAGACAAAGAGACAGGCAGGCAGACAGACAAAGAGACAGGCAGGCAGGCAGGCAGGCAGGCAGGCAGACAGACAAAGAGACAGACAGACAGGCAGGCAGGCAGACAGACAAAGAGACAGGCAGGCAGGCAGACAGACAAAGAGACAGGCAGGCAGGCAGACAAAGAGACAGGCAGGCAGACAGAAAGAGACAGGCAGGCAGACAGAAAAAGAGACAGACAGGCAGGCAGACAAAGAGACAGACAGGCAGACTGAAAGAGACACAGACAGATACAGATAGACAGACAGACCAATATCAGCAAGTCCACTACTCTTCTGGAAGCTTTAGTTCTGTACCTGTGAGAGGAGGCAGATCAGCATGAGTGACCACATCCTCTTCCTCTTCTTCGTCCCCTCTCTCAGTGTGACTGTGGTAGGGGGACATGGCACTGGGGTAGGCTGGGATACATTGCCCCGGGGACGATGTGGCAGCGCCCATCGGCATCTCCTCCACCTGCTCCATGTCCAGCTGCTTTATGATCTCCTCCGCCTCCATGGCCTGACCCGGCAGGTCCAAACCTGACAGATGATCATTGTTGGAGTCATACGTGAGACAGAACAACTCAAGATGTATAACATATCGCTGAGTCAGATAGTAGAACAAAAATCATCATATAAAAAGTTACGCAATTATCGTGACCTGAGAAGTTATGGATTTGTGTGAACACTTCACCTGTTCTGTTGGCCGGGGAGAAGTAGTTGAAGACCGGAGAGAAGACGGTTCCCAGCACGGTGGTTCGGGGAGGACTGTCCAAAGCATCTCCAGCCTCCAGCTTCACGCTGCTCTTGGCCTGTTTACTAGCGTCACGGTTCCTGGTTTCTGTGTGTCAGTGTTTTGGAGGTAAAAGAGGAATAATGATCGCGTGACGGAAAGCTACATAAGGTCAAATAAAGATTTCCACAGCTGCAGTAAGACGTGTGATAGTGTTAGCTCACTGAGCGTAGACTGTTTTAAAGCGAACCGCGCTTCTCCATAAGTACAACTCGTGTATAGTGCAATGCCTTCTGGGTAAATTCATCTAACGTGCTTGACTTTATGCGGCGCCTCACCCTGATTGACTGGGCGGCTCCTGCGTCTGACACCTTTCCTATAGACGCTGGCGCTTCGAGGGGACGAGGTGATGAGGTCACAGGATACGCGACTCCTCTTAGCTCCTCCTTGTTTCTTCTGCTGCACCTGAAATCCCAAGTGAGAAAGAGATTGGACTCACTGAACACAATCAAATCGCTACTGAGAGAAGAAAACGTGCCATGATTTTTACCTTCACTGCATCGTGATGGATGACGGTCTTCAGAAGGCCCTTTCCTAAGAGCGAGCACTGCGACCGTCTGCGTTTGGGTTTCCGGGCTTGTCGACGGAGGCGAGACGAGTTTGGCGGCCGAGATGCCTCACGCATTCTCAGCTTCATGTTGTTTTACGGTCACATCTAAGACTGAAGAAAAGAGGAAATTGACAGCGGTATGATTTACAGCATCCTGTCACATCCTCCTGTAAAACAAGATTTCAAACTCTGGAATCAAGTTGTTTAGGACTCGGTACGTGACGCTTAACAAGACAAGAACATGAAAGGATGTCTATCGTGTCAAGATATCCATGATGAATTTCTGTCAGATGGAACTGAAGAAAGAAAAGAAAAATATAGCAGTGGGAATGCAACGTGAAAACCGAACCAAAGCCTTCCTGATATGAACTTCCTTAAAAAAAAATACAAAAAAAAAAAAAAACCAACAACAGCAGCAGCATTGTATCTGGAAAGGGAGGTGGGAAATGGGCGGAGATCAGTAAATTAATACCAGACCGTTGTACTGGTCTGGGAAATGTGTTCAAAGAACCTGAATCTTTTCCTGTCTGGAAAAAAAAGCCCCAAAGCTCAAGACACACCATTACAACTGAGATATACAAAAAAAAAATTGAGGTTCAGAGGTTTGATGTACAGCAAAGGGTTTCACAATTTTATTATCATTTACTGATGTGATGACAGATCACAGAGGTGCAAACATTGCGAAGAAGAAAAAAAAAATCCTAGCCAGCCTCGTTTCCCCTTCGGTGTACTGCTTTTTATACCGGGGAAATTTACTTTGCGTCTAGTCAAAAAAACGATTGGTCAAAAATCGATGAGATTACCATCAACTACTACTGTACTATAGATGTTATAATGAACGGGTTTTATATAGCGATGAACCTATAAAAACCTTATTGGCTGAGGACGAAACCAAAACGAAGCAAAACAAATCTGAAAAAGTCAGTTTAAAAAAACTGTTACTAAAATATTATTATTAAATAGATTTTGTACTTTCTTTCTACATTTACAATACGTTATGACTTTGCTTTTTACGTTTTTGAAAATGGCATTAATGAAATACTCTGAGGGCAGCATTTAATTCTTTAACTAAAACTCCACAACATTCTGAACCACAAATGTCAAATCAAGTGTGCTCATTACAATATTAGGCCACACCCATGCATACTGCTGGGATTTTCTGAGCCTTTTTTTAATGAGTGTTTTTTAATTAAAGAATAGTTGTTTATTCTTTTCATTCAAACTTCACTGAATGTTAAAATAAACATTTACAGTTTGTATTATACAAACAATTTACACTATTTAACACTATATTGCTTTAAAACAATATAGCAAACTTAAATTAATATTAAAATAAATTGAATTAAATAAAATAAATTAGCTACACTTAAATTAATAAGCCAGGCAGGTACGAGTTAACAAATCTATAGCCCTTGACTCTTTATCTAAGCAATGTGTATGATTATAAACAGAATAATAAGTTTATATGACTAGCTAACCTAGATAAAAGCGAGTCCTGTTCGTTGTTAATTTAGTTAATTAAACAGGCTACCTTCCTGACTAGCTACAAAACATTACACAAATAAACAACCTTAAAGGTACAGTAGATAAGATTAGTCTTTCCCCCAATGATTAGATCTCTAATAGTTCAATGGGTTCAATATTTTAATTTTTTTGCCCACACCCCTATTCCCGCCCATGTTCACGTAGCTCCGCCCCCAGAATCAACGTGTTTATACAATGACTGACTGGAGGTGCATCCAAACGCAAACATAACGGACCGGAAGTTAGTTTTCCAGTCGGGTTTTCTCAGCCACTTAATACACTTTTTGCTAAGACTCCAGGTTAATCCATTGTTGTTTGTTCCCCCCCATATCCTACATATTTTCGAGGTTATTTGTACAAATAAAGAATAAAAAAAAATCGACTATTGCACCTTTAAAGCCAATGTTTTAGTGATGCACATTAAGAGTTAAAAATATCAAAACTTAAACATATTTCTTTAGTAGAATTTAACCAGTTTGACACTTAACAATCTGTGATACCTAATTACAATAAACTGCCTTCTATTTCTATTCTTAACCATAAAATAAAAACGAAGAGTAAAGAATATTTAACAGACGTTCCCTAATAAAGGTAAACAATTACAACATATTTGTAAAATATACTTATAGGAGTATAATATCAGAGCTCAGCTGCTTTACTGCGTAACTGATTGTTTAGATAAGTTACACTACATAACCCTGATGTGTAAACCTATTTTCCCTAAACAATACGAATGCAAATGATAGTAAAATATTTTTAAATAAACAGCCATAAGCCGGTTAGCACCAACACCATCACAACCGCTAAGACATCAGGAAATTACTGAAAAAACGCGACAAACTTACTGTTAAAGCCCGTAAACCAGCCCCTGGGTGATGTCTAGGTCTTGATGGCTGCCGCTGAGATAATCCCAGTCCCGGCTTTTTTTAATTTAAAGCCGGTTTTCTATGTTTTGTTATTATTAATTTAGGTTTTATTCACTGCACCACTAGTCGCCATTTCCCGCCTCCTCAGCCACACAACGGACTGTAAAGTACCCGGATGAAGGAAAGATCAATCTGCGCATGCGCACATCCTCCACTTCTTGCTAGCAAGCACTTTCTGCTATTACAAACGTAAAATGCCTGACTGGTTTCAAACTACACGAATATTTTCACTTTTCATTCGAACAGAAAAACTTGCTTATACTATGGTTTTTAAAAAAAAAAAACTTTTATATTTTCTAAGCCGTGACAACTGAATTCAGGAACATTAGCTGCATGTTATTGGCACTTTGCATCACAGAACATGCTAACAGCTAATAATGTAGAAAAAAAGACAAAAAGTCAATCAGTCACACAGATGACAAACTTATCACTTTTATAACTCGTTCACCTTTCATAGCTACTATACATTAATCCAGCTATTCAACTGCTACATCTCTGTCCGTCCATAATCACACACACACACATATATATAACATGCATCCATCCAACATATACAGCTTCCATCCATCCATCCAACTCACAGTATAGCAGCAATCCATCCCTTGATTTCATTTATTTATCCAACTTATATCCATCTATCAATTCAACATATCCATCTTACAGTATAGCTTCATTTATCCATCCATCCCTCCCTTGATTCCATTTATTTATCCAACTTATACAACTTCCATCCATCCCTCCATCCATTTATTCAAATAATACAGCTTCCATCTACCCATCCATCACACTTTTACAGCTCCTCTCCTTTCATTCCTTCAAATTTTAGTTTTCATATGATTATCTATCCTTCATCCACCCATCTAGCACCCTAAATTTATCATTTCATCCATCTTTTACAGCTCCCACCCGTTCATCCATCCATCCATGAGGAAAGATACCAGTCACAGGAAAACAGTGGGACAGGATTTTTATAGAGGTTGTGTGAAAACCTACAGTGGAGTACATAAAGCTTTTGAGAAATGACTTTTTGGATGGACATTCCCTTTTCCTTATATATTTATATATAAAGCTGTAAAAGGAGAAATCTGTAAATATTTTTAAAGATGGCTTAAAAGTATAACATTCATTTCTCTGGGTTTTAAAATGGTGGTTGAGTAGAGAAGTTTCTTTCCTCTGAATGTCGTTACTCCAATAACACCTAGCAATGCTGAAAACCAGTAATATTCATATTACACCCACTGCTGCTAAGGTTTTGTGACTTGAAATACAAAGTCTTTAATGTCTGATGTTATTTATTTTTACTTTATGGGGCTATTGCTGTTGCATAATTTGCGAATAAATATCATGATTTCCACAAAAATAAAATCCTACTGACGTGGAGGTATTTTTGTACCATTTATTGTCTCCATATTTTATGAAAAACCAGCTTTCCTGATGGCAGTAAACTGGCAAGATATTAATATAAGTAAGCTGAAGTATGCTAAATGCCAAATCTCAAACGTACTGACAGCAAAATCAAGCAGAAGGAGGACCTGGCAATCTGACATGCAGTGCTTGTAAAGATTAAGCAGACTCAGTACATTTCTGCTGTAACTGTTCGAAATAACAACCTGTTGTCTCGAAACCTGATTGGCTGATACAGACCCAGTGAAAAGTACATTTCTGCTGTGACCTGATTGGCTGAACCTTGCAAAAGTTGTCTTGAAGCCTGACTGGCTGACTGGAGAAATGTTTCAGAAATCCACAAATGAACAATAGGGGTGTGTCTTGGTGCATTCTAAACATTCATGAACCAGTTTTGCTTGGCTGAACAAACATTTCAATTTGCCCATTTGTGAACCTTGCTTTATTTTTGTGGAACTCTCATTATTTATTTGCAAATTATTCAAAATAAATTCCCTCTGTATTTATTACATGGCTCATTTGAATACTCGATTCTGATTGATCAATTTACGGCATTCTGTGGTCTGTTATTTTCTGTGTAACAGACCATTGTTATAGACAAAGTCATTAGCAGAAGCAATAAAATCATTTTTAAAATCAATATTTTGAGTCAAATTATTGTTTTCATTAGTAAGTAGCCATGTAATAAATAGGATTATATACAGCCAGCCGGTCATTATTGTGAAATAAACGCCTTCAGGGTGACGCATCACCCTATCAGGGTTTATTTTGCGATAATGACTGGCTCCTGTACACGATCCCTTACTTATATCTAGTTACACTGCAAGCAAAGCATTTCTGTTGAGTTGAACTGGTTGAATATATATCTACATGTACAGTACTACCGAGTCGCGTCACAGTGATAGCAAAAAAAAAAAAAAGTTCTTGTCTAATACAACTCTGCTCTTTGGAAAGGTGGAATAAATGGTTTAACTTTGTACAGAACCGTAAATATGTTTTAAGATCCAGATCCACTTGGAAATCCAGAACAATTGCAGTTATTAAAGTACATTCAGTATGCTAACTTTAGGTTTCGTTCAATTAAGAAAAGCACACAAGTTAAAAGTCTGAGGCCTACAAGACACTGAGGTTTTCTACAGAATTCAGCAGAATCAGTGGCAGAAATATGTACATCAATCAATCAATCGTCAATTTCATTCATATCTGGCAGGCAAACAGGAAGCTGCGTCTCTCTTTTTGCTGTGGTACAATGTATTGCTTTTTGTATTCCTGTAGTTCTGGAGGCTAATGTCCAATTACTTGCATGCAAAAAGTAAAATAAATCCATCAAAAAAGAAAAAAAACCCCTATTTGTTCAAATCACTTGTTGAGTCGCTGTAGAGTTCTTAACAGAACAGGAATATTAATCTGAAAGTTATGAGAGTCCTGTACAATTTATTGTCCAAAAGTGTCTCCAAGAAAGAAAGAATGAGCAAAGAAGAAAGGAAAAAAAAGGCAACTTCCCATGCAGTGTTTCTGAAAACAGCATTCGAAAAAAAACAAAACACAAACCACCACCATATCCTTTGTAATGATCTTGCTCTGATGAGAGTTTAGGTTCTGTCAAGAACCACTGCCATAGCAGCAGGCCAGGAACCTACAAGGCTAACATCATTATTAAAAAAAAAATATATTCAAAATAAATTCATTAGCAGGCGTGTGTCCATTGAAAAGCCTGCTTTAAACTTGAAAGAAAAACCCCCCAACACAATCAGTTTAACAGAAAACAAAACAACTCACTAATGTACATATTAAATATATACACATGTGCACATTAGTCAGTTTACACATCCTTCAGATATTTTTAAATTCATTTCAAGTCAGGGATGAAAGACATTTAATTTAAAAAAACAAAACAAAACGTCAAATCCTTCTTAAAAGTTGAACAAAATCATCCATATCACCACCGCGCTGCAATCCAGCTCCAGGTAAGACGCAGTTCAAGTCATTCTCCTTTATATTTTGTTATTTATTTTTTGTTGTTAATCCAGTCTTGTACGCGTGACTATGCGAGACGTCTCGATTTGAGACTCCAGACTGAGGCTACAGGATGTCGACGGCTTGGTGTCGCTTACCATAGTCCACGCCACGTTCTCCTGGAACCTCCCGGTCTTCATCATCTGGAGAAGGGAAAAGAGTTTAGGGAAGGCCACACACACACACACCTATTGCAGGTCACTGAGAAGCATATATACACCACATACACCAATCTGATACTGAGGACTGGAATTAAACCGAATTTCTGGCTCAGTATTGAATCTTTTTTCAATGAACTTTTTTTTTTTTTATACATAAACATGTGCATAAAAGTGTGACACAGGTGACTGTCACATCCGAGTTATCAGAGGAAGTCGAGAAGTGCGTATGGAAACAGTAGTGGAACACACGTTAGACAGCACTGTGGTGTTTCAGTCACCACAAAACCACAGAGAGAGAAATGACACAGGGAAAAAAGCTGTTCATAAACAGTAGAGGAGTAAGAGAGGCCCAGACGAGAGAGAGCTCCACATACACCGGCTGAAAAGAACACGCGTACAATCGCTGAAAAGTTCAGACAACCAAGCTACAAGACTATTCTTTTTTTTTTTTTTAAACACAAATTGCACTTCTATTAACAGCCTACATTTCCAGCGTCTTTAGGCTACACTGCAAAATTATTATAAATCTGTCTCATATTCTGCTATTTCTAAAAAAACATTCGATGCTTAAACATGAAACACTGAATAGTGAATACAGATATGCATCAGGACTCGGATACAGTGAGACCGGTCAGATATTACGCTCACAGGACGAAGAAAAGCCATGCTGATTGGACAGCGTCCAAATTTATTCGTCTTTAGTAATTGTTTTATTCTGGTCGGGGTCGTTGCAGCTTAAATTACAAATCCGTAAATGATGTAGATGGGTACGAACAAAAATAACTACAGGAGAGGGATTAAAAACAAACAAACAAACGAGAAAACCTTTAATTAATTCAAAAGAAAATGTAAAAAAAAAAAAAGATTTCCCCCAAAATGTCATCTTATACACACTATAGAATTAATTTCAACAAATCGTAAACTCGGGATTCCTACATGTGACCTTGGGACGGTTTATTCAACTACGAGTTCAGCAAGTGACGTCAAATCAACATGGCTGCTCACAGCATCAACAGTAAACACAGCAGGTTTTCTGACCTTTAAATTAATTATACTGTGTACACGTACATGTACACACACACACACACACACACACACACACACAATTCCTGTTGATCAGTCAAGGAAAATATATATATTACTAATCACAGTTAGCTAGCTAACTCATTGCTAACAAAAGATAAAAGCGCAAGCGTCCATGTTTTTTCCTCACTTTGTAGCTCGAACGTACAGAGGTCAAAAATGCCGTAATTCCGAGTTCCCACTTCTGACGCAAGTCGAATACAGTGCATTTCCAGCCTGCTTTCTTTTACCGTCTGCCTCTTTGCTATTTTTCTTCCACCTCCCTGACTAGTCAACATTCCCACAGCCATGACTACTGAGTGTATTAATCAACCCCCTAACACAGATTTTACCGTTAAATTCTTTCGTGTTTTTATTTTAAGGTTTTTCACCCAATTAGAATGAGCGAGTGAGTGATACCTGCAAAAGAATCAGTAAAGATTTAACAATAATTCGATTGGTGCGTGTCCACACATTTAAGAGATCAGAGAATTTGTAAACTCCGAGTCAGGCAATGGAGAAAAAAATTTTTTTAAGCTGCAACAGTAGAAGAAATAATTTTCCAACAGCAAACTTTTCAAATCAATAATCATGGTTTCATTAGGAAAAGCCTTTTTTTTTTTTTTTTTTTAAATGTACCATTTTCTATAATTAATTTCTTTCCCATCCATTATGTTGCATTTTGCATTTTTGTTAGTTGGCAAGAGATTACCGGCTACTAACGTGATAAATAGATTTGTGTTTTTAATCTAAAGACACAGACAAGCTTTTTTTCCTCTTGCCACAGCTGTCTTTGCGCTCATACTCGGACACAGATTTGTTGAAAAACCCAAAAGATACCTGATTAACAGTATACATTACACTAAACAACCTGATCACTGCATCTAATCCAGGCCTCTTTATTCTCAGATGTGTGGTAATTTAATATCATCCTTAATCTGTTTACATGACCGCTTCGATAATCTTGAGTTTATATAGATAGCTAGAAATAGATAGACAGATCAACAGAAGGCAGGTAGACAGATTAGTGACTCTACGTAAAGCACTATTTGAGCTAAGCAGATGAGCGATGGCGGACATGAGGAAGGTGAACGGGACAAGAGAGGACGGACGGAGGAGGAAGAGCGACGCAAGGGACAGCCGGCCATGTCCCAGGCTCACCTTGGGCGTCTTCCTCGCCGCCGTCGCCGTCCTCCTCCTCGTTGTAGGCCAGCTCGGCCTGTTTGTCAGCCTCGTACTCGCCCACGTTGCCATCGTCCCCGTTGTAGTCCGCCAGCTTGGAGGTGCGCTGCGGATCTACGGGGGACTCGTTCTCATCAAAGAAGCGGCCTGAGCAGGGCGGAGAAGAAAAAAAAAAGAGAGAGAGAGAGAGAGAGAGAAAAAAGAACGAGGGGGAAACAACATGGAGAGAGGAAGAGATCAGTCAGGATTAGGAGAGAGGCCAGTGTAAGAGTGAACGAATAATTCATTCATTCTAAAGAGGAGAATAAAGAACGAGGAAAGAGAAAGAGGGATGAAAAGGAGGACGCGGGCAGCAACTGTCACGCATGCGCACCTACACACCTGCGTCCTAACTGCTTTTACATCGTGTTCTTATGACTCAGGACCAGAGGAACTCGCTCTAGTACCCACAATCACACACACCTGAGAAATAAAGTCCTTAGACTTTTCTGCAAGGCTTTGCATGCGGTGACTGCACATTTTTGCAGTGATTACACACACTTGCACTCACACACACACCCCGCCCCCACGGAGCTGCTCATACTCACTCTGCCGATGTCGGAGTGGTGCAGCAGGGGCAGCATCTCGCTGAGGTTCGATGGGGTTGGGCAAAACCTGAGCCGGATTCGGGGGCGGAGGCAGCGCTGCTCCTGGATTATCAGGATCTGCACATTAGAATAACGACAGATTAAAAATCAGCTCAATAATTTACATATTCAAATTAATATTGGATTTAATATTAAAATTAATCTTTATTTTAACATTGTAGTCAAATATAGACGTTCTTATTGACTAAACATTGAACAGGAGAGTAAATAAAATGAATATCATCCAGAAATGATGAATTCTGGATTCTGATTGGTCGGAAGGTGTTGATTAATTTTCTATAACAGCAGTGCAGCTCCAAATCTCAGGTTTATAATAACGCACTCGTTCTAATACGCCATCGTTTCTATAGTAACAGCTCGTTCACAGGGACTCGTACGACGGACGCTCCAGTCACGTGTGACGTGATGCGAGACTCTTTTCTTCACATTTATGGAAGGAGTCCCCAGTGTCAGCGCTTCAGGATTGAGGAGTTTACACCTTGCGGCTGCAGTAACAGAACAAGCTGCGTTAAGAAGCTTATTAGCGTCGAGTGAGAGAGAGAAAAGAAAAAGGAGGTTGGTGAGTGAACGGCTGTTTATAGCTGATAAGGTAAATGATAAAAAGTCCCATCTGTTGTAATTGTTAGAAACTGCTGTGACACACGAGGAATAAAACACTTCAGGATGTGCTGTTACAGGAAAAGTAATTCTTTTGATGGATTAGTTTCCTATAACAGCATGTCCCTAAGTGTTTCCTTCCTTGTTTTTTTTTTTTTACAGCATCATAACTAATTTGCATACGATTAAGGAAATGTCTCCTGTTCAGCCTGACGAAGCATTTCCTTCCTGATCACCTTTCATTTGGCGCCGCTGCGCTCTGAATTCGTCTGCTTGGACGGCTGCCTTGTTGCCTTCATTCAACACCACGGGTCTGTCCACGAGCGGCTGGGGAACCTGCTGCTGGATTAACGGGAGTCCTTTTCCTGCTCCTCCATCCTGGGGAAGTTCAGGACGGTCCAGAGGGAGGCCACGAGGAGCATCAAACCCAGGTCCCTCTCCAGCTCCAGCTCCTGCTCTTGCTCCAGTGTCAACAGCAGCATCAGCTGCAGCATCAGGACCAGCACCTGCTCCAGCGCGTTTGTCTTGCAGCAGCACCACGGCCGCCTCCGCTGGCTCCAGGTGCTGCGCTGTGATGGCCGGCTTTTTCAGGGCTGAGGGAACATTAACTAATATTTTACTTGCCTTCTGTTTATCTGCTATTTGTACCTGTATCTGTCTGCACACCTAGAAAACCAAAACTAAAATATACTGTTAAAATTTTTAAATTTTATAATGCGTGGAAAGGAGAAGAGAATTTCTTCAATATTTTTAAACTCTAAAGCCTGATTTGCTTGTGCAGCACAGACCAAGTTGCGATTGTGTTTTTCTAGACTATGTTCAGGATTAATTGTTGGAATGAAAACGCTGATGGCTTTGGGAGAAAAACAGATCCATAGCATTGTTAATACTCACCAAACTGAATTTCATCTACCTTCCCCACTTCACTGTCTTCAATACCAGGCATTCCAGCATCACTTCCTGGTTTCCCCAAATCATCTATTTTAGAGAGAGAGCGAGAGAGGAGAGATACAGACAGTAAGTAAGAGAGAGAGAGAGAGAGAGAGAGAGAGAGAGAGAGAGATACTTAGAAATTCAGAATATTCATTAAGTAAAATATGGCATTTCCCCCCCTCTTTTTCTTTTTCTTTTTTTAAGCGTCTATAACCATATGTCGGGAAAAGACGTGATATATAGCTGGAAACAGTGTGTCAGGTTTCCAAGTGGCAGTACATTCAGCTCTACCTTTCATATCAGGGCTGTTGTGACGCTGTGCAGCCACTGGGTGGTGCTCTCCTGCAGTCGCTGTACCACGCTCAGCCTGAGCGGCCACTGTGCCAGCTTTACGCAAGTCCACTGTGTTCTTGAGAAACAGGAAGCAGGTGGGATTGTCACAGAGAGCAGGAGATTAAAGCAGAAAAATGCATTAATTAATTTTTATAATTTAAAAAAAAAAAAAAAACCACACCAAGCTTGTTTTATATCTGGGGAAAACAGAAGGAAGAGGAAAAGCCAAATCATGACTGGAAGATAAAACAGTGGAGCTTTCACTAAACACAAGTGCTTTAGATGAACATGCAGTACGATCATCATCAAAAAAAAAAGCTACACGTTTATCTGCTTTTTATAAAGATATTTATCCTTGGTATTTCGCTGTGGTACAGGTTGCTAACAAAATACCAGCGAATCAGTGGCACCACACCTAAAAAAAAAAACCAAACAAACAAACAAGGAATATTTACAGAAACATTCTCAGAATAGAGTCTTCAACAAGGAATGAGGAAGAGGAAAAAAGACCACGTCGAGTTTTTTTTTTTTTTTTTTACGGTTTAACAGACGTGGGTGATATGACAATAACATCAAATCATGATACACGAAACATTTCTTCACTCTGTATCACGATACATCAGTTTGCTAATAAGCTTCCAGTAAGGACATGTACATTAACACTGATCTAAGGTCTTCAACAGTACATAATTTATTTACATTTTTAATGAAAAGTTTTTACTAAATATCAAAACTATCCAAGTGTATTGTGACAATTTATCATGATCCTGATGTTATATCATATTGTTCCACCCTTGCACAATGATGTATTAGTATAAATGATAAAATCACTCAGTAGTAAAGAAAAATCTCAGGCAGTTTATCTCGAGATCGTTTATCACGACAGCAATGTCATAATCATGTCAGGAACTCTTCCAAAACTCTTTCAGGAACCTTTTGAGGATGATTTTAGTTATATGTACAGGAACATTTGTAATTTCTCCTCCATTTCCAGTAATTGTAGATCAGGAACCACCAGGAAGCTGATATGTCCTTTACTCTGCATTTTAAAACCGTGTTTAGTCAACAAGCCGTTGACATGTTTTACACCAAAATCCGGTCAGGGATCGAATGTCAAAGTGGAATGTTAAGCTTCTGAGTGTTTTTTTTTTTTTTTTTTTTTAAAGGTAGAAAAATGTGACATGCCTTTTATAGCAACAAAAAAAGGCTTTAAGCGTGAAATCTCACTTCACATGCATCAATCTCGACTCAGTGATTCTTAAAATTTTTGTAGCCGGGTATTTTTGCAAAATAACTTCCACTGAAGCCCTTGAAATTGCATTCAATTAATTTGAAATAATATTTGATCTATTTATTACAGCCATAGAGCTTTTCACTGATAGAACACATCACGTCCAAGTGTTTCGCTACGATTTACAGGCTGGCTTCTTTTTGAATTACTAAAGTTTTGATTAAACTCGTTGAAAATTAAAGACCAGTCAAACAGGATAATAACTATGTTTTAAAAAAAAGAAAATCAGCAACAGTGGAATGGTGTTTGTCATCACGTTAATAAGCCTTTAGTTCGTCCTGTAGGTCGGTAAAGATGCCTGGACACATGAAACATGCCTACAGACTGACATACGAGTTCACGACAGAGATAACGTGTGTGCTTTTACCTTTTTTAATGTGGCAGCTTTCTCTTCCAGCAGCTTCCTGCTCTCCTCGTACTCAGCTTTAAGCTGTGCTATCTGTCGGCCACACTGCAGGCTACGGTGCAAACACACACACACACACACACACACACACACACACACACTCTTTACGTTAATTAAACACACTCATTGCAGGAAAATGACAAACACACAGCACTGAAAACAGGAGCTTGTTCATTAAGAACTAAAACAAGGGGTATCTTTAAACAACACACTTAACATACACAAGCACTTCATCTTTTTTTTTTTTTTAAGTGTAATTATTCTTTTATTCCTATTCCTCTATTTACTAGTCACATCTTTACACATACTTCCAGTAAGTTTCAGAATTGATTTTAAAGTGAATAAAGTAAAAACCAAAATACATCTTGGATATGGTTCAAGATCACATGGGAGCAACACTGCCCAATCGCGGGTGTCTGAGAGATCATGTATGTGGAAGAGGGCAGACAGCGCTAGTGTTGTAGTACTCGAGACCGGTCTCAAGGCCACTTTTTTTAAGGTCTCGGTCTCGTCTCGGAATCGACCAACTCGGGATTTTATTTCAAGACCCGGTAAAGACCACAACTGTGGGGATTTCACTAAATTACCTGTGCATTGTCTGATTTATTT
>JAOTRR010000038.1:2701011-2720216 GCA_028570945.1 Gogo arcuatus
CTGTGCAAGAGTACATGTGACGAAAATAAAGGCTTCGGCCTTGGTTCTTCTTCTTAAAAAAGAAACAATTCATTCTTCTAGAAAACAAACAAACAGTCTCATCATTGGTGTAAGTCTCAAATAAAAGGCAACTAGCTGAACAAAAGACGGCCTCAAACAGGATTTGATGATTTTCAGACCCGATCTCAGTTGGTCTTGCGCTGCGTCTCAATTTGCGTATTTCCATTAGTACACTTCCAGGTAGTACACTGTGCACACTATGTACATACTTGCGTAGTGTGTGAATTTTGACAGGGTTGTGTTGTCTTAAATCAAACACGGCAAGTTGTGCACTTGGCGGAAATGAAGATCGCAACATTTGACTGCGAATGTCACATCACCCACCAAAAAAAATATCGCATAGATATTTGACGCGACATGGAAATTACGCATCAACAACATGCCCTCCTCTAACCGGCTGAAAATAGGATGGTGGTCCCACCACTTCCGCTACAAAGCCAAGATGGAGGCCACTGAGGGTGAGAAGTATGCAGGGTTGCACACTCAAACTTTTAACCATTTTGACTACACCATCTGGGTCTGATAGTGCACTGCATGTTGCCATATTTATGCATTCAAAATAGCAAGTAAGTACAGAAGTACGCAGATTGAGACACACGGTTGGACTTCACAATAGTGATCTTGACTACAGCCTTATGCAGAGATGCAGAGGTATTGCTACAGGACCAGAACTAACCTGGGTCCAGAGGACTAACCCGTTAAATTCGTGTATACATAAAGTGACATCACAGGAAACCTCTCTGAAGGACGTCGGAGACTGCAAGCTTGTTTAAATGAATACTATACGATAAATACTAACAAAAGAGATGTTACATATAATAAATGAAATTAAGATGTAATGCTAGTCTTCAATTTTTTTCAGCGCATGTACACTACTGCGCAAAAACGTCTTAAGCACCCAGTTTTTATTAAATCCTAATTTTGTTTTAGATTTTTTTAAAGAATTTATTGAGTGAGTATAAAACATTTTAGATTTCCAAACATTACTTTTTCAACAAAAAAAAAGAAATGTTACATAAAAAGGTAACAAAAATGACAAAAAAAAAATGAATGCTGGTTGTCAGGGATGAAAAAAACCAGTGTGAGACAGTAGGCAGGTTTCCATTAACCTAATTAATGCACAATTTGAAATTGCAAACTTGGAAAAAAAAAATATATAGATGAATAGAATTTCGTAGTAAAAAAACCCCTTCAGAAATCGCTAAAAGATTGTACGCTTGCATGAGGTGGTTTTTCAGATGATTCGTCAAAGCAATATTTCGCAAAATTGAAACAAACATTTCTCAGACAAAAAAAAAAAGCTTCTATTTTGTGCAAAGCTGCAACAGAAACCCGCCTAGTCAGAGTCTCCAGAAGAACCGAAGTAGGTTCAGGAAGACGTTGAGAAAATCTTAGCAGCTAATTTCCTTGTAAAACTGTATGAAGTGAACCTGAGACGACTGATCCTCTTTTTAAGACAAAAGGTCATCAAGCCAAATATTGACTTTGCTTTGTTCAGTGCTGTTTAATATGCTACATACTTTTTGTAGACACATTTAATTTTCACTCTTTGCGTTACAGCATTTCACACTGACTTGTACATTTACAAGACTGTATACACAGCAGTAGTTGCACTGTCCTTGAGCTCATGTGTTGAACGAGTTAGAAAGGGATCTGATCTACAGTCACTATTTAGCAAGTTGAGAGGAAATGACACCAGCTGTCAAACACATGATTAGCTCGTCATTTTGGATCCAGTCTGTGACATTTTTTTTCTAGAGACCTCGCAGTTGTTAGAATCGCTTGCACAAACAAGGTGTTGGGATTGTGTAACTATAATGAATACTGTGCCACGATTTTATTTACCATTTGAAATTGACTGAATAAATGGAAATAATTTTTGGTTAGTATTTTTCCCTAAGCATCTTCCTACATATGATGCAATTTTCTCCAGTATTGCAGAGGTACTGTAACGCAATGAGAATTATAAAATAAAATAAAAAAAATTGCCAAATCGTGACAATACTGTCAACAAATCTGTCGCGCTCTCTGTTGCTCTGTCTCAAGCTCTTGCCTGCTTGTGTTGTGTCAATTGCTGAAAACGGTGCTATAATGACAACGCACGTCTCTGAAACAGCGTGAATAGTCAGAGCCATCAATCAGAGCGCAGCAGCTGTTTCTATCTGCCTCTGCATTCGTTAAAAAAGTTTGTTTTTATAGACATATAACTCTGTATCTATCTCTCTCTCTTTAAACTGAAGAACAGTTTCACTTTTTTTTAAATAAAAGATTGTGTGTTTTTAGATGTCATGTATATCAGGATGAAAAAAAAAATCTGATAATCTCCTGCAAAAGTTCAGAGGATTTATTTACAGTGTAATGACTCAGGACCGATATCAAAAATGGCAATGTCAAAGTCCATCCTGTCATATCTTCTGTGTGGAAAAACAAGAAAAGCAATCTGTCAGCAGGAACGCAGGGTTACAGAGATATGAACTATCACTAGAGACATCAAATATAAACAATCCCAATATGTTGCAACATCCATCATCAACTGTTATTCATCATATGTACATGTACCCCTTGCCCTTTTTTCTAAAGCCCATGGGCGCTAGGACCCTGTGGAGCTGGATTTGAGGCATGTCCAGGTTTTTAGGCTTGTAGTGGATTCCATGAGTTATTAAACCTGTTAAGATGGTACAGGACTTCTGAAGAAGCATAAGACTGAAGGGTTTTTTTTCCTTCTTCACATTAATGACTGACCAAGTCAGTGCTTTATCCTGCTTTGTCCTGGGAACACTGACCGTGACACAGGAATACACCCGAGATGGGATGCCAGTCCACTGAAGGGCAACATGCAAACACACGTTCACACACTGATTTACACCTATCCACCAACAGGAAAGTTCTTGCACAGTGGAAGGAAATCAGAGAACCCAGACGAAACACAGCACGACACGGAGAGAACATGTGAAACCCCAATGACAGAAACCCTGTAGCTGTGAGGTGGCAACGTTATCTGCTGCACCACTTATCCCAGATTCAGTGGGTGCTAATTCTCCATGGGATTCCCATTAAACATTCCAATGGGTATTCAATTGGAATGCCATGGGGAATCTAGCATTTTAATGGGAGTTCATTAATTGGAGTACATCATCATTAACATTTAATTTGATTGTTGAAGTTTCCTTTGAGGAAGTGGCCTGATTTCTGTGTGGTTTCTTTTGGATATTGATGCATTATTCATTGGAATGTGTTTTATTTCTATATTTTCCACAAGAAGAAATTGAAGGGGAAGTGAAAATAATGCACATTTCTGTATATAAGGTAGCTATATAACACTTTGCACAGAAGAATAAGATATAAAAAAAGGAATTTTAAAATGAGAAGAAAATTAATTTAATTTAAAAGAATATAAAAGGAATTTGATCCGAATTTAAATCAGCATGAGCTAGATACGATTCATTAAGTCTGAATTGGACAACAGGAGTGGCTATGGGGACTCCTAAGGGTGTGAATGGTTCTTCGTCTCTGTGTTAGCACTGTGATTGATTGGCGACCTACCCAGGGTGAACCCTGCCTCTCACCTGAAGTGAGCTGGGATTGGCTCCAGCTTCTCCCACGATCCTGAGGGATAAGTGGTATAGATAATGGATGGATGGATGGATGGATGGAGTGGCTATGTGGGTGCCAAGAATTATTTCAAGGGTGGCTGCTATATAACCCTGTGCCACCTATGTGGTTGAGGCCCTGTCCTGTACCATGTAGAGATCTGAAGATATGGCTGATCCACGTTCAGTGGAGCTTGGAAGTGACACAAAGGTCCAGAATTCCCCACGAGTTAAATGAGGCTCTGAGATCCTGGAAGCCATCTGGTTTCCCCAGAGCAAACATCTACCCAGCTACACTCCCTGTGGGAGGATGTGAGACAGACTCATCCATCTTAGTCAGGAGAGGATAGAGTGAGTGTGTAATATTGGACAGAGCGAGTGATCTACGGTCTGCCTATTAATCTGTCCAGCAAAAATGGTTCTTTTCGTACCGTGTGCATCCCTCCACTCGTCTGTATTTGCCAGGTAAAACTCCACTTCCGACTTCGAAACGTTTAGTGCAGTAGAGTTAGCAACATTATCGCCGGCCATGGCAAATGATACTTTTAGATGTACAACTTCTGACTTGAAATTATGAAAGCTCGTCAGATGAAGATGAAAAGGAAGAAGGGATGCAAGGGGAATGTACAAATTAATGTGAGTGCGGCTTCTTTGGGATCTATTTCCATTAACGGAGCAAAAATAAACAGAACATTCGGCCATAACGTGTCCAAAATGTCACTTACTCGATGTTAATTTATTTGTTTATAGAACTGTTTCATTCGTATGATATTGCTTAAGCATTCATTATAACATCAGGATAACATCTTGCAGGAAGGTAAATATTGGGGATAAGATCATCAGCATTCTATAGAACATGTTGTAAATGAACAGAAAGGGCTGCGATCTTAGGAAATTTTACTTATTAATGCTCAGGTTTTTAAAAATAAATGAAGTTTAAATAAACCTAATTTCAATCAATCCAAGAAATAACTGTATTAATGTTGATCCTACAGCCACAGCTTCAACTACAATTAGCTAGACTTCAAGATACACCTTAAGCAGATGTGTGTGACGTATAACTTATAACCAACCCTTAATCATTAAACCAGGATGTGTTAGTCCACCACAACGATATCAGCGTTCTCATTTATATTTTCATAACGCCTAATGCACCTAATGTTCTCGTCGCAAACTAATATTGGGGAAGACGATTCTGTTACAGCGGCGATGAATCTTGTAGTGTGAGAATCTCTACGATGAGTAGCAAGAGAGCCGACGAGGAAATAATGAATCCAGTTCTATCATTCATTTGTGTGGGAGGATGAAGGCAACTTGCAAGCACATCACATTTATAATAAATTATTTGGCATGTCATACTCATAAGAGCAAAAATAAAAACAAACATAACATGATTCCTGATAACGCAGGGTATAAATATTTTTTTTTTTTGCACTATACCTCTGGTATCAGTATAATTCTGGTATAGTGGAACCTTTCCTTCACATCCCGTTTTTCTTATTTCTCTTTTTTCCTTGCTATCTCAAGTCATGTAGCGTGAGCAGTACAGCGATTCTAAGATTCTGAATTGAATTTGAATGAAGCCAAGCCACTTGGAAGTAAGGACAAAAGATACCACGGGAGATGAAAACGGCTGGAAATTCAGCATAACTGACGGTGCTTTTCAGTAAATCAGTTTGTGCTTGTACAAAATTGCCTTAAGAACTGGTTTGATTTTTTTTTTTTTAGTAAATCAAGTGTCCTATAATGAGCTATAGCATTTTATAGCAGAATGGGCTTTAATGTTGTCACTCGAAAACATTTCTTGCCTTCGTGGAGAATGAAACTACTCCAACTGTCACTCGGGGCTGAAATCGAGGCGAGGTACACGAGTGGGGTGTAACAACACATGTTAACATATTGTTTTAATGGCTGTATGAACTCGCACATAAAATGAAGAGAAAAGTATTCAGACACATTTGTCTTTGTTATTACCTTATTATTATGTTTTAGTCTCGGTTTGTTTGTCTGTTTTCAACGTAACTCAAAAGTAGTGAACAGATTTTGATGAAATTTTCAGGAAAGGTGGGCCATGGGCCAAGGAACAATTGCTTCGATTTTGATGCAAATCCGGATATGTTTGTGGATCCAGGAATGTTTTGTCCGTTCCCAACGTAACTCAAAAAGGATTTTGATGAAATGTGGTGTACAGATTTAGCATTATCCTAGATTCAAGTGATTTGATTTTGATGCTGATATGGATCAGGATTCAGATTTTGGATCCGGATCAATTTTTCAGATCAATAAACATCTGGATATTCTAATACGTGGCTTGGCGGAGGTATGCACTCTACCAAGTGCCTTTCTAGTTTAAAACACTTCCAGTGCACTTCAAATTTACACACAACATCTTTTGACTTTGTACTCATAAATATGAGCAAAATGTTGTTATCCATAAGCGTAAACATTCAAAAAATGACACTGATGGGACATTACAATGTCTAAACTCTAAGTTCTAGATAGAGAGAGAAAAAAAAAAAAAAAGTGTCAGCAGGTGTGAAATCCACTGCCATCAGCTGGAAAGATCATGGTTAAAGTGAAGGAGCTTCCTAAAGATTTCTTGGACATCATTATGAAACAAAACTCGAGAGGAAAACGCTACAGAGCTGCAGCAAAGACTGTAAATATCCCTGTCAGTACAACTGGTTTGATAATATACAGGTGGAAAGTTAAATGAAAACACAATCGCCGTCAGACAGTCAGATGAAAAGAGTTGCAGGGCGACCTGAAAGCAGCAGAAACAGCATACTGAGGCATTACACATCATCGAATGAAACATGAATGGAGCAATGTACAGGAGAAGAAATCATTCAATTTCATCAACCTGAGAAACTGAATCTGGGGAGAAGATGAACATTTCAACAAGACATACAGCCGAAATAACTCAAGACTGGTTTCTGAAAAAAAGAAGGTGCATGTGCTCGCATGGCCGAGCCAGTCTCCTAACAGATCCATCAGTGTGAACCTCGTAACCTTGAGGAATTGAAGGCAATGTGCCAAAATGAATGGGTCAGAATTGAACCTGCAAAAAACCAATATACTCCTTACCGCAGATATCTCCTTATAGTCGCTATAATCACCAACAATGACTTTGCAAAAAAGTACTAATGCTGTTAATTTGTTGTGCATGAGTACTTTTTTCCTTTATCAATTTCATTTTTTTAAACATAGCTGATAGCTATGAGTACAAAGATACTGTGTATAAATCCGAGGTGGATATAGTACGCACAAAACTGTTACCGAATACTCATTTCCCCTCAATGTAGTTCCAGTGCATTACAATGGACCCATTTGGAATTGACAGGAAATTAGACAGCAGAAACATCGAGAGAATCCCTCAGAAACTGAAAGACAGACCAGAGTGACTGGGTTGGGACTAAAAACGTGTCTATTTGCTCCACCAAAGGGAAAACATGACACGGAAATGGATGGAGACTGTCAAATGTATAATAATGAGCTATCTATCATCTCCATTACTTTTTTCTGTCTCTGGAGCAGACCGTGTCCTACACACACACAACACCAACACACACATGCCTTGAGGTGACTCCATCAAAGGCAGCCGTACTCGCCCACCTCCCCGGGTCAGAGTCAGAGTACCTTCAAAAGACGTTCGGCGGGCTGTTTGATGCGTCCTGACACCAGCCATCTCGCATTAAAAAATGGCGTTGCATTTGATCACAGCGTTCAACAGTACAGGGTTTGGGAATTAAACATCGGAAAGACAGACTTGTTTTTGCTAACAGTTCAATGGGACTATTTCCAATATGGTGGACATCGTAGCAGCTAGTGACAACGGCTAATTCTGCATTTAGTTTTTTCTTATTATGATGAGTAGGCATTGCTCTCTATTATAATGCATTAAGTAAGATTATTCTTTTTTTTTTTTTTTAAGATTAGGTCTCTAACGCTTAGGCGGGGTCGGCATTTGAATTATTCCTACCCATGTTCACGAAGCTCCACCCCCAGGATCTACGGCGCATCCAAACAAAAAACAAGCACTCCGAACAGGAAGTCAATTTCCCAAATGTGTTCTCAGTGACTAATAAACCTTTGCTAAGGCCACGGCTTAATCCGTAGTTGTTGTTTTTTTTTAATCATGTTCTACATACTGTATTTTCGATGTTATTAGTACAAGTAAGAAATAAAGTATCGACTACTGCACCTTTAACACTGTGGAACGTCTGTCCTACTGCCTGAGCCGCAGTATACAAAAATAATGCGCACCTTCTGACCAATCAGATTTGAGAATTCAACACCACTGTGCTATAAGTCATCTTGTAGGTCTTCATTCATCCCAACGTTAATTTTGAGTTTTTTTGTTCAGCAGGAATCATGTGTGAAGAAATAATAATTCTCACCATCATTGTGATGATCAATTTCACCTTATTATATTTAAGCCTCCATGCTTAAACTTAATAAAATAAATAAATAAGGACTGAATGTTTTGAAATAACAACCCAATGCAGATAATTTCCCACCATTTTTCACCCCATGGGGGAACAAAACCTCACCGTCCATAGCGACAGATTAGAGCTGCTGCTGAGCTGCTCATGGTGTCGAGATCAGTCCTAATGAGGAGGAGGTGATAGCATGAAGAAAATCATCAGTGCTGTGTGGAGCAGCAGCTGTGCCTCCATGTGTGTGTGTGTGTGTGTGTGTGTGTGTGTGTGTGTGTGCAATTGCCACCCTCCTAAACCTCTCTCCTCACCTGCTCCTCAAGTGCACCCACGCTTTATTAATACCACCAGTTCTAGCCGTTATTTCCCAGCTGGATGCCGCCTTCCTGACATATCCCACATATTCAGGACCAAAAAAAAGAAAACATCTGTAGAAAAATAAAATATCAAATGATCTCCTTTTTGAGAATTTCAATTAACAGTAGTCTGCGTTAAAGACATTAAAAAATAATGGCTCCCTGGCACAATAATTAGACTATACATAATAGGCGTACATGAGGGGAATTCCATCCGTGTTCCACATTAAAGCCTACGTAATCCTTTGTGAGGTCTTCTTATTGGGAATATAAATAGATTAGACTAAAAAAAAAACCCTTATTTTAGTTTATCATCATATGCACGGAAATGATACTGCTATATGATTCAGCATCCATCAAAAACGTTTGAACCATGCCATTAAACCACGGCTGTGTTTACATGCTATGATTTTCGTCAATCTGAATGATGCTGAACGGTCATTCAAGTCAGGAATAAACACACTGGAAGTCACAACAATATGGAGGCACACAGCAGTAAACTGCATTGTTTTCTACTTGAAGAAAGCTTGTGTGTTGTGAAAACGTGTTTTAACAGCTTTGTAGGTTCAGATTTGTAGCATAATTGCATTGATTTCAGTCCAATTTTACTAACACAATAGGACCATTGTGGCAGAACGTTCACAAACAAAGAACAATAAGATGGTTGACGTGTCTTGTACATCGTTTATCGCTAATCTTCATCAAAATTCAGAGGTTAGCTATACAAACCTGACCTTTTGTTGCACATCCACGTTTTTCTGAGATGAAGCACTGGACCATCTTTAGATCAGAAAATAGATTTAAATAAAACTTTTTGCGATGTATGGATTGCAGCATCCGTGTCAATATTACTATAACTAGAATGAGAAGCTTAAGTGTGTTTAAAATCACTTAAAATGAGTTCATTGACTAAAATCGGTGTTAACCTTTACCGTGCTGGTTCAGTAGCTAACACTAATGATGGACAAAAAGATCTTGTAACATTTATGAGATTACAGAGTAGGTTTGAAGCCTAATCAGAATATATCAGACTGGATTAGACAGACAAAATGTCAAAAAAGGATATTATTAAAGAACAATTTGAACTCGACGCCAACCTCGTGGACGGGGACGTCTCCGCCACCAACAAGTCTAATCCTTCCTGTTAACATTTTGTATGGCAGAAATACTAAAAAATATAATTTAAGCTCGAAGGAAGGTAATGAAGAGAAACTATCAGACATTTGACCTTTGGCCATGTTTGGATCACTTCCAATATCTAATCAGTTCATCTGCTGGTTGCAATGATACCGACATATAAATACAGTACTACAAACACTCGCTCGAGATATCGGACTGACGGATGGACAGACGGACAACCTGAAAACATAACTCGTCCACCGCTCAGTAGCAGAGGCATTAAAAACACATAGCACAGGTAGCATGGTTATTTATATATTACATTAAACTTCATTTTATTATCTATTACGCTCATGTATCTTTCTTCTTTTTTTTTTTTTTTACCTTCAGCCCATCACACAGGTTTAGTACATTCAAAACTCTTCCTCCTCACACACACTTAATACACTGCACGCTTTATATCCATATTTCATCTGTTACCCTGGCTTCCATCTTACACTGAAACTACAGCATGGCCTTCCACCTGTGTATCTCACACAGATTCTGTATTCTTACACTCGAGCGAGTAGAGACTACTGATCTCGAGGTTTGAGCTCAGGGATATGGAGGTTTAGGAGGAGAAAAACAAGTAGAACTTGATGCCAATGGTGTTGACAGGGGATGCTTTCACTGCCAACAAAACTCCAACATCTGCAATGATAATACCTTATAAATCCTACACACATGGATGGATGGCAGAAATCTGAGATAGCCGAACATGAAGGTGTAAGGAACATCATGGTAAGACAAACAGGAAGGAAGCTATTAATTAAAGAAAAAACAATAAGTTGTTTGACCTTGCTGTGACCTTGACACTGTTTGGATCAAGGTTCAAAATCTGATCATTTTATCTGCTGGTTACACGGATACTTTCTTAGAAATCCTACAAACTCTCAACCGCTCGTTTTTGAGATATCGTGCTGTAAATCACGGCAATGGTTTACAGTGGCTCTATCAGAAAGACCTACCATTAAATAAATAAATAAATATGCCATGATTGTAAATCAATGAATATGAATAGAATGAATATGACTGGTGGATGGTAAAAGGCAATTTCTGAATATCAGCACTAATGTCTGGCATTAAATGGCGGTTACATCACTGACTGGAGGTTCATAAAACCCCAAATCCACCATGGCCATGACAGCCGGTCAGTGTTACAGCCCCAGACTCTATTCCTGTTCATCTCATAATTGAGAACATCTTTCCTCTCAACACGTTCATTTCTTTTAGCTATGAAGCGACCTCAAGTGTGAGAAAAGTGCTATATAATTGTGCTTTATACTGTTCAGGATTATGAAAACAGTTTGACGTTCCACATCAGCACCAGTGCAAGAGCTTGGCTTTATTTTCTTGTCAGTTTTTGCATGCTGCTGTTGGTCATTTTCGGACTTTTTTTTTTTTTTCAACAACTGTGCTGAATGAGACAAGACAACGGCTCTAAAGCCTCATCTATCGCCTTCCTGGTCACTGAGTGAGCGGACATGGAAATCTGAGCTAACACTGCTTAGCCCTCAGGCTGTAAACACCACGTGACAGACACACTGAGCACAGAACTGACAAGGAATCTAACACAAGCCAATGGACATGGACAGAATATGTCCTGAGGAGACAGGAAGTGACCTGTGTGTGACTCAGGGAGGACGGGGTGAAACGCATGTCACGGGCATGGAGAGGTAAGATAATCTCATTATGTTCACAATAATCATTCTGATTTCTCTGATTTTTCTTATCATGCTATTTTTTAAACAATGAATTAGTATTTTAGCTTGCTAAATCAACGTAAATAGACGAGTGATTCCTCAAACTTTAAGTAGCATAGTTTTTTTTGCTGTTGTCTTTTTTTTTTCTTCTTGCTAATCAATCCCTCCAAATCATTCTGTAGCATAGCTAGCTAGCATACTTTACATACAAAAGCATGCAATGGTCAGAACTGCGCTTGTAGCTAAAGCAAATGTCTTCATAAACTGTTTCAACATTTTCCCCTAAAATTTAGAGGCAATTTGTGCAAATACGGTGTCTAAAGTTTCACCAGCAGCAGACTTGATAAATATACTAGCTAGCTAGTTAGTTCTGTAGCTAGCTAAATAACAGCGTCGATCGTTCTTGCTAATCAGATCCTCTATTTAACAGAATAAAAAATGAAAACTGTTTCCCTTATTTTCACACAATGAAGATATTTTAATACGACAACTACTAAAAAAGGAGCACGTCACCCAACTCTCGTTAGCTAAAATAAGACAGAAACTGAATTATTGAAAACTTGTTTTAACAATATAACTGCTAAAAACTGAACACAAACTGAACAGTGCGGTTCACACCTTTTCTTGGTGTCCATTGAAGTTTACAATTAGTAGAGAATTTAGCAAGCCACTGTATATCAAAACACTAATTATTACATTATTAGACTTTCACTATGTAAGGAATAACACAATCGTGCCATACTGTTATAGGAAATTAATCCATGACTGAGTGCATCACTGTATTATTTTTCCTATAACAGCATGGCCCGAAGTGTGTTTTTCTGCATATACCACAGCAATTGGACTACAGTTACAGTTTTCAGTTCCTGTTCTCACTTACATTATAGCAACAATACAGTCGTTCCCTCATGAGCCTCTTTTTCCTCTTTTAGTCAATAAGAAAAAAAGACAGCTTGTCATGTTACTGAGAAACCACAAAGCGTAAACTCCTGTCCTGAAAACTGTTACAAAGCACTGAAATGGAGACTCCTTCCCTAAATGTTAAATAAAACATCTCCTTACAGAAAACTTCACCATATCAACAATGATCAATTTTATTAATCGGTTTATTATTAGTCTTTGTTTATGTGGAGCGTCCGCCGTACAAGTCCCTGCGTGTGAGCTGATAGAAACAATAGCGTGGAGAGCATTAATATAAACCTGTGTTATAGAAACTTTATCCCTACCTTCTCCTTTAAGAATTCAAACGCTAACTTTTTTACATCAGAAAAACTTAAATGAAGATAAATTTTACTCAGAGACCAAAGAAATTATATACATATATATATATACATATATATATATACATATATATATATACACACACACACACACACACATATATACATATATATATATATATATATATACACATATATATACACACACAATATCAAAATATGATTGCATGGTATTGTAATATTTGATTCTTTAAGGTTTTTGCTGCAGCCACTGCAGCAGCAAACATAGAAGATTGTTATGCGCATGCACTGACAACATAACTATTCAGCCTCTGAGGAGCATGTTTTTTTTTTCATGAGCATTTTTAAATATTTCAAGAAGAGGGAGAGATATCTACTACCAGATGAGGAACAAATAGCTACAGAGGTAGCTAACTAGAATAGATAGCATAATTTAACTTTCTTTGAGGGCTGAAATACATGCTCTAGTCGTTTTTGTTTGTTTGTTTTGACCATTTGTGAAACATTAAACTCCTTTACCATGCTTTGTGGGTGTTCACTTTGAGGGTGGAAAAAATACACAAGCTATAGAAAGTTGTCTGAAGTAGCAGTAACAGCACTAATCCTACAGCTTCCTTACTGCATTACTACTTTAAGAAGTTTTCTTTTATTCAAGTCACAATTTAATATTATATACAATGGTTCTTATTTGGACTTGACCTAAAGATATTAGTTAAGCATGCCTGCTACCATGGCTAATTCCCCCCCATTCAGAATAAAAATACAGTAAACATTATTTTGCAGCAAAAATGGAAAACATATCATACATGGTAATATCGAGCAAGAGTGAGTCGTCCAGGGCATCTGCTTACTTCGGTGTGTGCATATACTGCTCTGTGGTTTAGCTAACTTTGTATTAAACACTATCTGGCTCATGTTTACATAAAGTACAAATAGTCTAACAATCTTAAAATAGATGCTAAGCATGCACAATAAATGCAAAACTAAATCAAAATTCAAGTAACATATTTCGCAATTTAAAAGGTCAGAAAGGCAAACACATTTAGTAACACTATAATTCAGGGCTGCTACTAAAAAATCATTTTGATAATCATTTAAGCTATTGATTAGTCTCTTTTATTCTAACTGAAGTTACATAGCGCTTCAAAACAGTCCAACCAATCAATGAAAAAATTCATTGCCAGCTATTTATTTTATCAATATTGTGAATTAGTTTTTGCAGCACTACTACAATCCAAGTCAAAGTTCCTGAATATCCTGGCAGGACATGATCAGGTGAAGCATCCTGATGCTCTATGTGTGCTTGGAGGTTTCTGCACTTGTGACTCACTCTCTACTGCTGTAGAAATACCCAAGTCTTTGCATAGGGGTGGGGCTCAAAAGCAAAGGTTTACATTGACAACAAACGTGACTCAATTTTGCAATTTCGCTCATCACTCTGTCACGTCTGTGCACTACCTTGTGCTCTATATGGCACCAGGTTTGTTTATTATTTTCCTGCGGTACCAACACTTAAGCTGAAAAGAAAAATGCTTTTTGGATGCATAGTAACATCATGGAGGAATACTTGCAGACAGGGAGCTGATTTTGTATGCAGACAAGCATAAAAGGTGAGAATTACAGTGCTATGAAAGTGTGGTTTATTTAAGCAATACTGAACAAGCAAGACTGTGGATATTCTGAATATCAGCACGGCTGTGATTTGCCGCAGTTCTTAGGACTGTTGCAGGAAGTTCTCCCTTTTTTGTGTGCCCACACTGCAGGAACTGAGGACGATCACAGTTCTTAGAACCAAGGATGGGCATAAGCAGAAACACTATTCGATATTCATTGGGAACTATTCGACCACTCTTTGAAGATCGACCGCCCCCTGACACACATACCACTTTTTGACCAAGAGGGAATGGGTTCTTGAACCAGTTCCGTTCAGAATTCTTTGAACCTTGGTGCCAGCTAGCGATCCAGCCTGCGTTTCCACCGGTTTTGAGCAGAACCACTGTAATCAAGGGTGTCATCAACGGTAAGCGTTGCACAATGCACAACAGAAGTAAATAGTAGTGGCAAGATGACGGATCACACTGATTAACTGCGAGCTTTTGTTCTGTTATTGCAGATATTAGTTTTCATCCAAAAAACAAGCAGGGACCAACTACTAATGATAAGACGTAGAAACTCTCCAAACTAATGAAATGTCCACTGATGTCATCACAGTTCACACTGGGAAAACCAGCTACCTTTTGGTTCCAGCTGGAAACCAACTTTTCAATTTATTTTTGGTCGAGATTCTCCGAACGGTTCAAAATTTAATGTGCGAACCAAAACTGAACCTGTTCCCTGTTGGTGGAAAAAGTGTGTGTGTGAGTGAGTGAGTGAGATTAAATGCGAGCTTTACTTCGCAGAGTTTTGCACTACACCTCTTTTCTTTTTTTCCATACAACTTTTTCACAGCTGGCTTTGCATGTTTCCAGCAGCATCTAATCTCAGCAGTACATTTTACCGGCACCCAACAGTAATGTGCTCTTCTTCTGTTGATTAATGGCAGTTGGCAACCAGCTTTTAGGTACATTGCAGCCACCTTCTGGCAGTAGTAATGCGTTACTGTCAGGTGCCTTGAGGCCGGTAAAAACAAGATAAAATATATATTTTCAAGACAAGACGATAATCACAAAGTATTTGATTTTTCATATTTTAATGCCTTTGCATATTTGAAAATCATAACCCATCCCTACTTAGAACACCGTTTTGAGGGACTTTTTTAGCTCCAACTTCAGGGTCGGTACTCTCCCAACACAAGGAACCATGAGTGACATAAGTGTACGGTGATTGGGCCAGATGTAGGTGTACGTTGACTGGTCGAACGAGAGCCAATACAGCACCGGCAAGCACCATTTTTAAAAATCTGTAAAACGTTAGCTATGTAAACAGCAGCTCTTATTTGGGGGGGGGGGACGAACAGACTGACAGAAGTCCATTCTTTATTGAGCGTACACGCGATGGAGGAAAGACAGCACAATTTTGACACGTCTAAGCGAAAAATCTTCGCTAGCATTTCCTGCTAACGTCACAATAGCAAGCCGGCTTATGTCACTTCAGTGCTCTTACAGGCGGTGCAAATTAGGGCTGTAGCTATCAATTATTTTAGTAATCAAATATGCTTCCGATTATTCCATCAAGAAATACTTTTGCTTCATTAAAGAGCAATATAAAATATACAAAAGAGAAAGTAAACAGGTCTCTTAAAATGAACAACTAATTGGTTTCCTGTTTAGAAAAATAAATAAATAAATAAATAAACAAACAAACACTTTACTACTTAAATTGCATACAATAATATCTGTCAAAACTAAACCCATTTAATGCATTTAAGTGCCATGTTATATTCTGGATTTCAAAGACAACTTTTTCAAAAATGCAAAAACATAAGGCCTAGCCCAAAAAAAAAAAATTTAAATTAAAAAAAAAAAAAAAAAAAAGTGTTTCCTGTCACAGCCTCAAAAAATGTCAGGTTAGGACGGTCAGATTTCCCCCCCCACACAATTTTTCTTTTCTGTCAGAACCATATTAAATTGGTACGTACAAACAAAAATGGTGTTACTAAATATCAAATTGAGTTATGATGCATGAAAATTTCTTAATTATATGCACAACTGCAAGATTTCATGAAAATAAAAGGAATAATACATTTTGAGGTGGTTTTCTTTTGTTCATACAGCGCTACCCGATGTTTAATCGTACAAATGCATCATCAAAACTTCATAATGGTCTGCTTAATCAATTCCACAAAGAATGCATGAGCATGAGTGAGAGAATTTTCAAATTGTTACCCCTCGAAAATAATAACATCTAATAAATTTTAAACACATTTTAATATGTCAAATTACATGGAATAGATTCATTTTAATATTAACTAAAATGATGTTTTATTGAATCAATGTACAAACCTTTCCAACAGATCTTCAAGTCGGATGTCTGCACTGACTTGAGCGCCTTTTTCAGTCACGGTATAATTGCAGGCATACACGAATGCTGATGGTGATGTGTGATTTTGACTGGGATTTCGCTTGGAGGGGTGAGTATGGTAAAATTGATTTTTTTTGATCGATTTTTATATTGGCTATGACTGAAAAGTTTTTCATTCAGGTGAAGTGGACGTTAAATATTGCATGTGTTTTCGTTACATTTGTCGCTGTTTTGCTAAGTTGGTTTTTCGCTAGAACCATGTTGAACTCCTGCCTGTTATCGTTCTAGTCACATGGTACATCAAGTTGTCAGTAATGGTGTTGATGGAGGTGGATGTAATCGCTGGAAGAGTTTTTATTATAAAAAACAACAAGCAGGTATACAATTCAAATTGTCGGGCGGAATCCAAAACCATAGACAGGCAAAGGTCACGCGAGGCATTAACAGACTAAACGGGGCAGAGACAAAAACAGAACCCAAAATATAAACTCGAGCCAAAAAAACAGGAAGACAATGTAAACAAAGGCTCGGTAAGGTCAGACACAAGGCACTGAACGCATCGCAAAGTCTGTGTGTGTTCAGTGTCCTTATAAGCGTGCGCTGATTGCGCTCTACTCCAGGACAGGTGCATTTAATTAGCCCTTGAGGTGCGTGCTGCTCGTTTAGAACGCAACTGCGCGTGGCCGCAAGTGATAGTTCACGGCTGGTGGACACGTGCGGATGCGACACTTAATATGGCTGCGCCGGTAGCCACGATCGTTTCTGAGCAGCAGTAAATGTTTATCATTTGCAAATGCATGCAATGCATGAAACTCAAAAAAAAAAAAAAAAATTTTTTTTCAAACACTTCTGAAATTTCAGGGTCGGATGGGCGAGCGGAAACAATTTTTTGTTTGTTAGGAATAATAATAATAATAATAATAATAATAATAAGGTCCCGTGAACTACCGCCTGCAGCTGCCAGGTAAGAGAGCCCTCACCCAACTTTACCACGTAAACCTACTAAAACCGGTTCTGAACCGGTGCCAGCAGGCTCAACCTTTCCCGTTCCCTCCTCAGGTCCGGCCAAGCCAGAGCAGGTCCACAAGGGAGAGAATTAACACCTGCCTAACTGCAAGAGCTGCAAAGATTGGAGGATCGGTTCAGGGACATGTTCTCTGCAGAGCCCGGGCAGACCCACCCGTTACAACGAGATCAAGACCCCCGCCGGAGTAGTTGTCCGACTGATTCCCAGAGGCCCGCCATCAAGCTATAGAGGCGGAAGTAGCCCGGATGCTACAGGAGCACATCAAGGAATCCACCAGCCCCATCGTCATCGTGCCCAAACCAGATAGAAGCCTCCGGCTGAGCAACGACTTCCAGAGGCTGAACGAGGTATCGGAGCTCGACAGCTATCCTCTGCCACAAGTGTATGACCTCAGAGCACCTAGGGAGAGCCCAGTTCATATCCACCCTCGACCTGACCAAAGGGTATTGGCAGGTAACCCCCCCCAGAGAGGCCCAAGACTGCCTTCAGCACCAACTCCAGGCACTGGCAATACTGGGTCCTCCCCTTTGGGCTCCATGGAGCGCCTGCGACGTTCCAAAGGCTGATGGACATTGTCCTGAGACCCCATGGCCCCTACACCACAGCCTACCTGGACAACATAGTCATCCACTCCAACAAGTGGCAAGATCACCTCCACCACCTAAGGAAAGTGTTAGGTGGATTCCACAGGACTCACAGTGAACCCAAGAAAATGCCATCTGGGACTGACTGAGGCTCAGTACCAGGGGTACCGCATCAGCTGGGGTCTGCTGAAGCCACAAGAGAGGAAAACAGAAGCTGTCTGCAACTAGCCCCGGCCTACCACCAAGAAACAGGTATGTGCCTTTCCGGGGATGGCCAGCTACTATCGACACTCCGTGCCTAATTTTGCCTCTATAGGCCCCCCCCCAAATCTCACCAGGAAGGGAGAGCCCAAGAAAGTCCGCTGGACCCCACCCGAAGAAGCGCTCCAGGCCCTCAAAACTGCTCTCACAAGCTCGCCAGTCCTAAGGAACCCTGACTTCCAGTGCCCCTTTCTGGTACACACAGATGCATCAGAGACTGGCCTAGGAGCCATGCTGTCACAAGAATTCTAGGGAGAACACCTCACGGTCTACATTAGCCAGAAGAGCAGAGGTACGCAACGGTGGAGAGAGAAGCCCTTCGCTATCAAGTGAGCCATAGGGGAGCTCCAGTACTACTTAACAAGAATACACTTCACCCTCATCACCGACCATGCCCAACTCCAGTGGATGGCCAAGGGGGGGGAAAAAAAAAAACAAAAAAAACTCCAACCATCATATAACCTGTTGGTTTCTCTCGTTAGGGCTTCTCATTCCAGGTACAACACCGGGCAGGAGCCGACAACAGCAATGCTATTTTCTCTCTCTTTCTCCATTTTGCAATCCACGCCATCAAATCATGTTTTCTTCACGTCATGTGTCCACAGTCTAAGCACATTGTGCTACATTAATAATCATCCGTGCAAAATGCTATATATGTTATAGGGATTAAACAAATCTTCAATGCAAAGAATTTGCATCGATGGTTTTTAGTAATAGAGTTACTCAAGTTTCTCTGGGAACCATTTCAGCCCTAGTGTGAATGCAAACAGAAAAAAAAGCCTTTGAAAATATGTAGTTCTTGGGGGGGGGGGGGGGGGGTCCCCAG
>JAOTRR010000038.1:2748795-2761583 GCA_028570945.1 Gogo arcuatus
ACACTTGTACCACTTATAGTGCTGTTGAATTCTCAATTCTGATTGGCCAAAAGGCATTGATTAATTTTCTGCAAATTACAGGTTTATGTAAACGCTCTCATTCTAATACGTTATGGTTTCTATTGCAAAAATAAATGTAAAAAGATCATTGATATGGTGAGGTTTTCCATAAGGAGGCATTTATTTTACATTTTTGGAAGGAGTCTCTAATGTCAGCGTTCTGTAGTTTCTCTGTAAGATGACAAGCTGCATTTTTTTTAAAAATTAATTACTATTAACTTCAAGAGAGAGAGAGAAAAAAAAGAGAGACTAGTGAGGGAGTGTCTGTTTATAGCTGTTACAACATAATTCAGAAAAAGAACTAATTTGTTTCGGTGACGTTTCACAACATTAAATATAACTATTAACAGATAAAAATATGATGAATAGAAAATTGTAATCGTGAGAGATTTCTGTGATATGAGAGGAATAAAACACTTTGGGGCATGCTGTTATTGGAAAATAATCCCCTTTGGATTGGTAACAGTAACTCAGTTTGGCAAACCACCCGTCGTTGATTATTTTCCTATAACACACCCTATCGTGTTGTATTCTTTGCATCATATCAGAAACCTTTAGATGAATACTTTCCTCTTGGGTTACTACGTAAAACTTCTACAAAATCATTTCCATGTATGGTATGTTGACTTTTATTTAAGACGTGTTTACTATTGAGTACGCTAAATTCAATTAAAGAAAGACACAAAGAAACAATTCGGTTATATTTCAGAGCTCCAAAGGGAGGCTGAAGAACTAAAACTAAACATTCATTCTAATTGTCTCTCAGTCTCCAGTGCCTCACTCATTCGTTTGCGATGTGAAGGGACTCGGTTCAGTCCCATTAAAGTCATCCATCTTGGCTATATCACTTAAAGCAGCTGTAATCGCTCAGCCAGGGCTAAGAAGCAAAGCTCGTCTGTCTGAATTAAGCACTGTGTCTATTATTTCCCGCGATGTTAGGCTTCTCCAGTAACCCGGCTAACATTGCGAGCGGGAAGGACGTTAATTTATATACGTTTTAGATTAGCATGACTTCCATCAGGGTGTGGCAGTGAGCTCACTGGACTTCCTCCTCCATCCACATCAACACACACAGTGCTTCATGAAAGTTGATTCATGAAACGCTGTGTAAAGTAATCTTTTATGTCTTGCTTGTGTGTGTCCCCAGTGAGACTAACTACAAGAGTTATTTACGTTTATTTCAAATAATGTAGCTCGGAAAGGAGGACTGGAAAACCTCAGTGATTTCATTTTGCTTGATGAGCGCTCGAGTTAATTTTCAAAGTGCTTCAGATCTCGACTTGGCTGAAGAGTCGTCTCTTAAGGACGCTTCACGCTCACCTGCAGCTTGTGAGTTTTGGTCGTACACACTACTGTAAGATCCTTCACTTCAGTCATGTTCAGAGGCGGCGACTTCAATCCAAAAGTAGAGTGAATATTTACTCGGGGGGGAAATTCCTTGTATATAAAGTCAGGCTGCTTGATGCAGCTGCTTAATTCAGATTATTCAAATCACCTGTGTGTAGTTCATGCCTCAGAGATTTCCAGATCTTCTTGAGTAAAAGCATCTGAGACAGGAATTTTCACTAATGTCTACACCATCGACTTTAAACACAAGAACGTGCCTTTAAACTCTTGGGAGAGAAAATGCAAGTTGTGTTGGGTTTTTGTTCTCTTTGCTGTCAAATGTAATATGTAATAAAAAAAAAGCAAGAGAATTTAAAAATGAAAATTAAATCTAAAAAGAGCCTGGTGTGTGTGTGTGTGATTATATGATGGTATTCTTCAGAATCTCAGAAAAAGTGCGTCTTTTTTTGTCTCATTCTCAACAATATTACAATGAAAGTTTGTGACTTGAATAAAACAAAAGTGGGAACTGTTATTAATTCACCTGAGATATTGAAGAGAATCATTTTCCTCTTGCAACTGGTCCAGGTTTGCATTTTCATTTCAGCCAACATCATGTGGAAAATAACTTCATACTTCATGCTGAATTGTTCTTCTATAACAAAAAAACAACAACAACTCAAGCAGATCACATATTGATGCTGAAAACACAACTAAACTGTTTAAGTCATTGATCTACTTACCACCAGACAAAATGTGTTTTTAAACATTTGGGATGTTTCAGCTGTGTGTGTGTGTGTGTGTGTGTGTTAAAACAGCAATTAAATATGTCCTTGAGAACATCTCAGAACAAACATGAGAAATGCATCACTTCATCCCTCCATCCTGAGCTGTCTGTATGGAGGATGTGGTGGTAAAAGCAGTCTACTGTTAAACTCTGCTGAGACTCGGGCATCGGTGCTGAGACTTCAAACTACAATTTAACTCTTTATGAGCAATTATTTTAATGGACATGTGGGATTGTAGGAGATGCTGAGATTTAAAGCTGATTTATACTTGCTGTTAACTACTGTATGTGCACACAAGATGGCTGCTGCATAGATCCTGCAGTCAGTTGGTGTCTCACTTGTGCACACTCAGAAATTAATGTGACACATTCGCGTGGTGCATACCAACCTAGATAGCGGAAACAGTATAGCACCATGTGACACTGGGTCCCCAACTGAATAAACAAACAATGTTGTCTCTCAAATCATACACTCATGCACTATTCTAGATCGCTTTCGACTGCTTGAGAGAGTACATGTGACAAAAAATAAAGGCTTCTTCTTCTTCTACTAACACTAACAGCTTTCCTGTTACAGGCAGTGTTTGAATTTTAAAAACCTCTTAAACTGTGTTTTGAGCAGCAGTCTCCAAGATTTTAGAGATTAGTAAATATTTTAAAATTTAGAGTGAGAGTTCTTGATTTGACATGTTGATCATGACAACAATCACGACGACGGCAGAAAGGAAATTGGACGGACAGGGATGTTTCGGCTCTGACGTGCCATCTAGCGGACGCTTATATTAATCCTCCAGATTGACAAGATACACAAGCGAGTCTGTGAACAATGCCGGTCACATAGCAGCTGCGTGCATGCATGTACATAAAAACACACCACGAGGTTTTTCATTTCTACAATAAAAGACGGTGTTCAAGCCAGTACTAAACTATAAACACAGGAGAGAGAGCAGACCTGGGAGTTAGTCCTGCTTCTTATACATATAAATTATGAATACAAATTATAACCAACTTTCTAACAAAAACTAGCTGCTCTGACTGATCAGGAGCTAGAACCTAGACAGCTAGTAACATAGCTAGCTAATAGCTAGCCTCAGCTGACGCAACCCACTCATACTTCTACTTCTAATTACCAAATCTAGCTGATAGCTACTTTTAAAAGTTATTGAAATTATTGATTTAATTTAATGAATAAATTATTAAACTTAAATAAGTATTTTATTAGTTCGATTACGATTTTTGACTCAAATATATTTAAAGGGGCCGGTTCACCCTCGCCAGAACCCAATTTGTTGTTTTTGTTTTGAAAGCACGTGACTGCTATCTGTTAGCTCTCTGTGCAGCCAAAACGCCGCAAATTCACTGTTAGTGATCCCTTTGAAACCCATCTCAAACTTTTTCTTCATCTATGCGTCATACATAGAAGCTTTGAACAAACTATGCCTTTTCTTTCCTTCGTGGCAGCTCGTGAGACACCTGAGGGCAGTACGTGTCCGTTAAACTGGAATAATCATACAAAAACAGAATGGATCGATCAAAAGAATTTAAAATATAGATAGATACTTTGATAAAATATCTTCAGTTTCACAATTTTACAGTTGAAGATCTATGGCTGAGGATGTTGCCGAATTGTTGTAGATTGTTTTTGGAATACCGCTAGCATCGAAAATGGCGACTTACTACTTGGTACAGAGGATTCTGGGAAGAGTGAGCCCCGAGCCAGCCCTTTAAGACTGCCAAACGATTTTGAAAATTAAAGAATTAAAATGAGTAGAAAGTCAAGTGTAATTCAAAAAACAAACAAACATTCTCCTCCTCCACTAATGTGGCTCATTGGATCATCACATCAGCTGTGGAACAGGACACAGACTTCCCTGGAGCATGAAATGTTACCATAGCAACAGTAATAGACAAGGGAAAGTGTCAATCCATGGCAGCAGTACAAACAGGTTTCCTAAGACCTCCCAAAAACATTCCAGTAGGTGCACTGGTTACGCTAAAAAGTTCCCTGAAGGTCTGAATGAATGCGTGTGGGGTTTCTTGTGATGGGCTGGTGTCCAATCCAGGGCGTATTCCCACCTGACACCCAGTGTTCCCAGGACAGACTCCAGATCCACTGTGATCCTGATCAGGATGAAGCCGTTACTGAAGATCACTTTAATTCATCAATAAATTGATTGACTGATTGTCCATGTTGATGAATGTCAGAGTGAGGCATGGGGTTGTACATTTTCCCAAAAACTCAGATAACACAAGAGTGAACTGTAAACAGTGTTCCAGATATCCGCTTGTTAAATCTATATGTTGATTGATTTAAAGCGAACACTTGTATATTTAAACCTGTGTTTATAGCTGACGCTGTGAGCAGCCATGTTGATTTGATGTCACTCCCTGAACGGTAATTCAGAGTTTAAGGGGCAGGTTTTTCTTTATTATTTTCAGGTCGGAGATCAGGAATTACGAGTTACAGAAATATGACCGAGTCGAATGCAGCATTAGATAAGATAATATTTTAGTGTTACTGCAGCATGAAAGTAAAAATATATTTTGAGGGAGTATAGATAAATAATTCTGAAATAAACTCCACAAGCATGGAAATATTTCAGTGTTGCACCTTAATGGCAATCCATGAATCCATTCTATACGTCACACCCCTGTGCTGAGAATTCACTTCCATACTTGGATATCTGCGAGATTCTGGGCCAGTAATGTGCTCTAAACCTCCAGCAGCCAGCTGGCGTCATTATTACTGTCAGGCGATCGTGACAGGAAACTGCTGTGTTGGGATTATTCGATGAGGAATCAGTAATCATACCAAATTCGAACCTCATTTGTGTGTCCATCCTTTATTCTGCATGGCACACAAACTGCGTGATAGGGAATCGTCGTCACTCTCAGCTCTCGACTTTGTTGTGATGCAAAAGCTAGATGAGAGTTTTATTCATCTGAATAAATGTTCAGTTAAAAGAAAGTCTCAGATAAACAAGCAAATCATGCACATGTTCTGACTCCCCTTTAATCCGGTAAAAGATTTAATTCTTGTGGTTTCTTGAGTCTGATTTTCTGGACTTTGACTAAATTATCCAGTCAAATAAGATTCATGTCATTGCGCAAAATCATGTTTAAGACTAATTGTCTGAGTCAGGCGTGGAAAAACCGAAACCAGGTGTCTTGGGATGAGACACACACACACACACACACACACACACACACAGTAGAGATTTCATCCTGTTTTTCACCCCTTTTACTCACCACCAGAAAGAGGGATCTTTTTCCATGACACGACTCCAATCAAACCTGACAGCACCACCTGCACTGGAGACGAAAAAAATTCTTTTTGACTCGATTATAACTCTGGTGACACTGATGGAAATGTCACATAAAACCTTTCCTCCTTGTGCATTGCTAAATAAATATTTCAAGATTTTATTAATGTATTTCTTGCTAAAAGTGGCAGTAACTTGTCCCCAAGCCACCAGGGGGCCCTGCAGATACAAACTGGGGAGCATGTTATACGCTTCAGATAAACAAAATGTCCATTTAATAAATAAATAAACTACTACTACTACTACTAATAATAATAATTTTGCGATAAGGAGAACTGCATTCTTCAAGAATTGGTTTCAAATGCTCTAGAATTACAAAATCTATGAAGAAATAGGTTACCTGCTGATTCCCTCAACTATCGTACGACAGCTACTAATCAGGGAGAGTGAAGGCTAACCAACCAACCGCCTCTGTTCGAACTGCTGCTCATGCTGCATCACAGGGCAGTGTAACATACTCTGAGGAAAGTGCTATCTGCCCTCTTCCTCATACATGAGCTCACAGACACGCACGACTGGCTAGTCTAATTGTGATTAACAGGCCAGAGAGAGAAATGCCATCCCTCCCACCCAAAGAGATTTTATTTTATATTTAAAAACATGTAGATGTAATTGGAAGAGACTGATCTGGATCACCCTAATTAGGCACACAACAGTTGTTTCTTCTTCTTCCTTGAGGGTTTTGACTGTAGGTAGACCAGCTTAAGGTATATTAGTGCCACCTACTGATCCGGAGACTGCAGTGGAGACTTTTGGAAATCTGATTTTCTTTAAATTGTCAAATTAACCCGTAAATTCTAGTCTCTTTCAAGAACTTGAAGACAATTTTGTGAATTCATCATTCTTCCATTCTATGTTATTGTACTAACTGTATGCTAATATCATCTTCAGTATGAACTCTCAACAATCTCGTCTCACGGTACACTCGCGTCAAAACGCCCAGAAGCCGTTCATTTTCTACATGAGCCAGCATCTCTCAGCGGCGAGCAGCAGCATGGACGTAGGTGGCGCAAGTCTGGGCAACTTTATGGTAATGAGCTGTGACATGGTTCAGCAGTAACCAATCGGAATTTAGAAGTATTCTGCTGGAGAGAATACTAGAGAACTCAACCGTGTAAATTTTGGTTCAAACTGTTCCCAAGTACAATGGAGGAGAAGTGAATAATTGCAGGGGTGAGGTTCCCCCCGTTATTTATGACGTGTCCCTGTTTGACATAAATTAAAAAATAAATAAAACCGAACTGCATGTTGAAATTTGACTTAGCTCTTCGCATCAACACGAGTCACACCACACCAATGGCTTTTAATTAGATCATGTAGTTATTTTATTTTCTTACCAAACATGCATCATTATTGCTAGTTATTTTCCTTCATCGATCGATTTCTTACTTTCACGTTTAAAAGATTTCATAAGGTTAGTGCTCCGGCAAGCTTGACCCATATGTTTCGGTCATGCCCGCATTTAAGTCAGTTTTGGTCAGGGGTCTACAGAACCCTATCCAAAGCGTTGGCTGTGGAATTTGGGCCCAATGTCTACACGTCAATTTTTGGGACAATTCCAACTGATCATTTAAGGCTCAGTAGACATAAAGATATCCTTGCCTTCTCAACTTTAATTGCTTGGAAGCAAATTCTTTTACACTGGAAATCTTCACACCCACCAAAACTTTCAATGTGGATGACTGATATTATGCTCTCTCTCTCAAGCTAGAATATATACTTAGAGGGTCCACAGATCTCTTTTATAACACCTGGAGCCCAATGATATCATATTTTGAAAAATTGAAGTCCCTTCCAGAAAATCCCTGAACATAGATGCCTAACATACATATACACAGACATGTGCAGCCCTATATAACAATTTAATAGCCTAAAGAAGTGTGTTTTTTTTTAAAACATACTTTGTATTTCATTGATCCTTTTTTATGTTGGGTTGGTTGATGTACTAAGATGCACAAGGGATTTGGGGTGGGAGAAAAGTAATGTGGAAAAAAAAAATTGTATTTCATAACAGTTTGTATCTACTTTGTTATTCGTCAATAAAAAGAATTAAACAAAGATTTCATGAGGTGACCTTATACCCTACTTGTGGTCAGTCGGCACAAAGATCCCGGTTGATGTGCGTTTGCTTTGCAGCCACTTTAAATGACGTTTGCAAGACGAGGCATTCTGATGGAACTTGTATTTCATCTACGTCACAGAATGTCCATGACCTTCGACAGCGTCGTTGGCAGAGCAGCCACAGCGAATTCTGTCACATTTGGTGTGAACATACCGCTACGCTAACGGCTTCACCATACAAGTGTGCTCACCTTTAATAAATCACTCATTTAGAGTCTCGTTACAATCTGAGAGGGGTCGAAGTTCAAAGATTTAAGGATGTGATGAAAAATCAAGCATGTGTTCCCTCGTTAAAGGAAAAAATCTCCTCACCTGACTCACCCTTCTCAGAATCCAGTGTGTTTGTTTTTTAAGTCACATGACCGCTAATCTGCTACCTTTCTGTACAGCAAAACCTCTGTAAATTCACTGTTAATGATCCCTTCGAAACCCATCTTTAACCTTTTCTTCATCTACATGAAAATTTTGAATAGAATACGCCTGATATTTTCTTTCCTTCGTAGCCACCTGTGAGACAGCCGAGGCCAGTTCCAGTCCAGTCCAACAGAATAACTACATGAAAACCGAATAGATCAGTCGAAAGAATTTAAAACAGATACTCTGACAAAATATCTTCAATTTCACATTGCGGTTTATGATCTATAGTTTAGGACGTCGTCGGATTGTTTTAAAAACAGTGGAATATCCATGGACATGAAAATGCTGACTCGCAACTTGGCACAGAGGCTTCTGGGAAGGGTGAGAGCCTGCCCCCTTAATATGCTTAAAAAATATGTAACCTGAAAACCACATCTGTTCAAAAACATCCGACTGCCAATGTATTCTTAGCGCATTGATTGATTATTATGCAACATTTACAAGTGCAATATTTGTACACTCCAGTGTCTCTATGTTACAAAACAGATACGACTGTGTGGTGTTTATCTCTGTTTTCCTGCACAGAACACTGCGGATCCTGGAGACGAGAAACAATCTGATTTAAATGATAATCTGATGTGAGAATCTTTCTGCAACAGGCAGAAATGACCTGTTGTCCTCAAAGGGAGATGATTTTTTTTTTCTCCTGCTTTTGTGAATTATTCGGCTGCAGTGGTAAGAAAGAGAGAGAGAAAGAAAGAAAGAAAGAAAGAAAGAAAGAAAGACCAACCCACACTGTTGGTTCATGCATTAATTACACACAAGCTTCATACATCAATTACACACCTGCACACACACCCACACAGGTGTGTATAGTAGCAACTGCTCCCCTAAGATATTCCTAGAACCCAGGGGAAGATGTGTAAAATTGAAGAGACTATAGCCGCCCCTCATATTTCGTTTTCACCCCAAACCACTGTTTAACTAATGCTCTCTATAAACCAACCCTTAACACATTCTCCACAAAGAAAGAAAGCACACTCACTCGCACTTTATGGAGTAAACGGTGCTCAAACAACACGGTTTCGTGATTGCAAATTAATGAGTGCACAAGTCAAGGACAATATTCATATTTTACTTTATATGGATAGCCTATATACCAGTTAGGTGTCATTAAAGATGTACTCACTGTCGCCTCACAGCAAGAAGGTTCTGGGTTCAAACCTCATGGACGAATGGGGGCCTTTCTGTGTGGAGTTTGCACGTTGTCCCCGTGCCTGTGTGTCTGCTTTTCTTCCACAGTAAAAAGACATGCGGATTAGGTTAAATGGCTACTCTATATTGCCCATAGGTGTGAACGTGAGTGCGAATGGTTGCTCGTCTCTGTGTGAGGCCACACAGGTGCATCTCTGTAGGGATCCTTTCCATGTTGTCAGACACTTATTAATACTATTATGAGCCTGTCAGAGGCAAAAACAAGCAGTTTACTTTGACAGGGAAGATCGCCCCGTAGACTTACATTGTAAAGCCGTTTTGTGGTTGCCAGGTAGAGCGTTCTAATTCAATACTGGACCAATTTCAATCATTTTGGTCCTTAGCAAATATTTGGACCCAAAGAGATGGGAAAATACGTCCCAGGTTTAAAAAATCCTGGAGTTTTCCTTTAACACAGGAAAACCTGCTGTACTTGTTTAATGCACATCTCTTCATTTAAATAGATTTTCTTAATTAGAAAGTAGATTAAGACTTTAATGAAATAATTCCAGACACACACAGGCAAAAAAACAAAACAAAACACTGATCAAAATATATTTAACATTGTAAGAGATTAAAACAACAAAAAAAAGAGTCGACTCATTAATGAGCCGAGTCAAATGATCTGAAAGTGCTATACAAACAACATATGAGCCGAATCTAATTAGCGTTAGCATTCAGAGATATTTCGAAGTAATAAAGATAATGAGAAAATATAAAATAACAGTAATAAAAACTTAATCCGTGTGAAGTCTAACAGAAACACGACGAGTCGAATTGATTGTGATTCGGTTGACTCTTACGTCAGATGTGACTCAGTGATCCGTTTGCCAATTAACAAGGTATTAAACATACTACATTCAAATACAGCTGTATTTTCATAAACATTCATAAACAGCGCACTTTTGTGGCATTCAACACTTGAAAAGTTAAAGTTTCATTTCAATAAAAAGCTTAAATTCAAAATGTATACAATAAACTGTTTCTCTCTCTCATTTAAACAAACCCCACAGGAGTTCGGTTAGCGGTTAATGCTAAATATAATTACAGTACAGTTACCTTTAGCCGTATAAAGTCTTTTTTAAGTCATTTACCAACACACCTGAGAGAAATGTTGATATTCCTGTTCGTTTTCTTTCATTTTCACTGTCATTCTGCCTTCATATTCATCATAAAAACTTAAATTTCCATTTGCTATCGAGAGAAAACGTTAGCCTCGGGTGTTAGCTAGCTGCTTGGCATCCATCTTGTTTTACAGTTGCCTAGCAACAGTGTTTTCAAACTTCCCCTGATAAAACACATCTAAATGTAATACTAATCATATAATAACACCAACACACTATTATAATAATAAATTATTGTCAATATATACTGACAATACACACAAACAAATACATTTACATTATATATATATAAAAAGGTCATGACACAGTCAGGTCCATAAGTATCTGGACACCACCACAATGGATTTGAAATGAAGCAATCAAGATGCGATTGAAATGTAGACTTTTAGCTGGAACCCAAGGAGTTTAACAAAAAATATTTCACTAACCGTTTAGGAATAACAACCTTTAAAAAAAAAATAAATAAATAAATAAAAAATAAAAAAAATAAAAAAAAAAAGTCTCTCCATTTTCACAGGCTCAAAAGTAATTGGACAATTGACGGATGTTGAATTTGCATTTGGTAGCTGTTCATGGGAACTCTCAATACGTGGTCCAAAGAGGTGTCGATGCAAGTGAAGGAGGCCATCATTATGCTGGAAAAAAACAAACAAACAAAAAAAAAACAGAGATAGCAGAAACTTTAGGAGTGGCCAAATCACCAATTTGGTACGTTCTGAAAAAAAGGGAATGCACTGGAGAGCTCAGCAACACCAAAAGGCCTGGAAGACCACAGAAGACAACTAAAGTGGATGATCGTAGAATTCTTTCCGTTGTGAAGAAAAACCTCTTCACAACATCTAGCCAAGTCAAGAGCACACTCGAGGAGGTCAGCCTATCATTGCCAAAGTCTACAATCAAGATGCCTTCATGAATGTAAATCCAGAGGATTTACCTCAAAATGCAAACCAGTGGTAACACTCAAGAAGAGAAAGGTCAGATTAGACTTTGCTAGAAATCCTGCCCAGTTCTGGAACAAGATTTTTAGACAGATGAAACCAAAATTAACTTGTACCAGAATGACAGGAAGAGTATGGAGAAGGAAAGGAAGGGCTCATGATCCAAAGCATACCACATCATCAGTCAAACATGGTGGACATGGGCATGTACGGCTGCCAATGGAACTGGGTCACTGGTGTTTATTGATGTGACTGTAGGATGAATTCTGGAGTATAGAGCTATACTTTCTGCTCAGATTCAGTCAAATGCTGGAAAATGGATATGCTGAAAACATACCGCAAAAGCAACCCAAGAGCTTCTTAAGGCAAAGAAATGGAATGTTCTTAAATGGCTGAGTCAGTCATCCCAATTGAGCATACTTTTCATTTACTGAAGACAAAACTGAAGGCAGAAAGACACAAAACAAGCAGCAACAGAAGGCAGCTGCAGAAAAGGCCTGGCAAAGCATCTCAAGGGAGGAAATTCAGCATTTGGTGATGTCCATGGATTCCAGACTTCAGGCAGTTATTGGCCACAAAGGATTTGCATCCAAGTATTAAAATGATGCTTATATTTACATAATTATGTTGTGGCTGTAATTTCTAAACAGTTAATGCAATATTTTTCTTGATCCCTTTGAATTAAAGCTGAAAGTCTATGCTTGATGGCTTTATTTCAAATCCACTGTGGTGGTGTACAGAGGCAAAATAATGAAAATTGTGTCACTGTCCAAAAACTTACCCATTGCAGGTTGGCTAGCTGGAGCCAATCCCAGCTGAAGGGGGGTAACACCTTGGACAGGTGTCTAGTCTATCGTGGGGCTAATACACAGAGACAGACAGTTATTCACACTCACACCAATGGGCAGTTTAGAGTAGCCAGTGGACCTAATCCACATGTTTCTGGACTGTGGGAGGAAACCAGAGCACCCAGAGGAAACCCATGCCGGCACAAGAATTAGCAAACTCCATGCAGAAAGGCCCAGGTGACCGGCAGGACCGAACCCAGAACTGCCTGCTGTGAGGCCACAGTGCTAACCACTGCACCACCGTGCCACCAGATCAAGAGAAACAAACACAAACAAGTGAGTATTCAGTCAAAAAATCCTGAAAATAAGGTGGCAGTTTATGGACAAATTGTTTTGAATGTTTTGCTGTGTCATGTTTATTAGCGGATGACTGTCCAGGCCTGAAAGTGGAAGCATCAGCTCTTTAATGATGATCAGAGGAGAAGCACAAAGAGCATGGAGAGAAGCTCATCAAATTTGCATGGCAACGAAGAAAGAAAACAAATAAATTTCCCCTGAAGCTGAAGCGCAGAAGCAACCACCAGAGACACTTCACCTGTGCTCTTATGCTTTCATATTGAACATATTTACATTTCGTTTATATATATTTATATATACACACACACACACACACACACACACACACAGTATACACATACACACTAAGTTTT
>JAOTRR010000038.1:2770430-2787569 GCA_028570945.1 Gogo arcuatus
AGAGAGAGAGAGAGAGAGAGAGAGAGAGAGAGAGAGAGAGAGAGAGAGTATTAGGCAGACAGACAAAGATAGACAGATAAGGAAACAGATGCAGAGACACGGGATAGAGAAGGGAAGACAGGGGAGGGGGGGAAGGAGGGAGAGAGAGAGAGAAATTTAAACATGGCTCCACCCCTGCAATAGTTTATGCGTCATGATTTGTGAAACTCATCTGGAATCTCTAACATCACTCATAAATCCACACAAAACACAACTAATTAGCATAAATGATTAGCATACTCATTTACATATTAAAATTGCCAGTACTGAAATAATGATTTACAAACTACACACAGTATAACAAACCACATGGTGTATACACAAACAAAGTCATTATTTTAATAAAACCCTGTGGATTTTAATCAACAGCTGGTTTAACTGCTACTGATGACGAGGTATTTACAAGAAGAGATATTTATGAGATCATAATCATCTCACAAACTTTACATTTTTACACACACACACACACCAGTTTCTACCACACTGGACCCCTCTGTTTGAAGGCGTTTCTGCGCTTTATACAGTGCACAAAAGCAAAGTGTTTTTAATCACATTCTAATCACCACCATTATTATAAAATGATTTGTAAAGTGTTAAATCTGACGTCTCTGTAGGCCTATTTTAGTCTCTCATTACTTTCTCTCTTTCAGCTGAAACAGTACAACAGTTTGTTTGGGGTTTTTTCGGGATTTCCGCCAAAATGTTTCCTTTGCTTCTAAGAAACAGAGTTAACTGATGTTAATTATAAACTCGTCTAACGCTAGCCGAGTTGAATACACAGTGGGCGGGTTTCCATTAACCTGCTTAATGCGCAATTTGGGGGGAAAAATCGATAATGGAAAGACGTGAATTAAAAAAAAAAACCTCAAGTATCGCAAAAACTGATTATACGCAGACATGTGGTGGTTTTTCAGATGATTCAGAAATCACCATGCCAACACTTATGAGGTCTCGGAGATCCGTCGCCATGTTTAACTGGAATGACGATCGCGAGAGGAAAAAACCCAGCTTCAATCGCAGAATGGAAACAGAGACCATTCGCAATTGTGTTTTATCGACTTAAAAAAAAAAAAAACCTTCCATTTTGTGCAAAACTACAATGGAAACCTGCCTACTGACGGATTTTATTCCACATTAATGAACACTTTTAACTTGCATCCGTTTTAACTTCAGCGCATTTGTTCAAGCGGGAAAATATATAGATGAGAGACTGGAGGGGAAGTGGGCGGGGCTTCCATGGTGCCAGCTAATATTGGAAAGATGTCAATCACTCTAGATCCATGTGTCAATCAGCGTACATACTTCTGTGTGACGAATCATAGTCCGATGTTAAAATGCAGAAATGTATAAAATTGTCAGGTTTGTAGAGAGAACTCACAGCAAGTACATGAATGTTCTCGAGGCTGTAAGGAAATGCAAGGTTTTTTTTTTGCTTGGACATTCCCATTAAAAGAACACACAGTGAAAGGTCTAAACAGTTATACTAAATATAAGCGCTCTGAGAACACTGCTCGACCAATCAGGTTAGTGAATCGGAGCTAACCATTAGATAAAAATTCGATACATCTTTCAAGCGCTACTGCGAACAGTAAAGAATTAGCGATGATCATCACTAATGTGCTAACAGCTCTAGTGGGTTCCCTCCAGAAGGTTATTAGAGCTCTGTGAGAGGAAGATGAGTGTCTCCAGCTGGGCCTCGCGGTGCCTCAAATCTCTGCTACATTTTCTAAATGAGGGATCATTAGCAGCTAATGCACAACTGGCAGCTAATTCACAGGCCAGTGTGCAGTACACTGTGTGTGTGTGTGTGAGAGAGAGAGAGAGAGAGAGAGAGAGAGAGAGAGAGAGAGAGAATGGAAATTGGGGAAAGAAAGAAAGAAAGAACGAAAGAAAGACACCCCCTTTCTGTAGGCACCTGCTAAAAAAGAAAAGGAAGCAAGAAAGCCAAAAGATTCCCAACAAAAAGCAGATGGCGGCGTACAAACATCCAGTGGAATGCAGGATGTGAAAAGGTGAACGTACACAGACCTAAAACTGTGAAAATGTAAAATAATAAATCATGTATACTAAATTAACCACCAGCAAGAAAATGAACACAGGAGAGTAATGAGTATAAGAACAAATGAACCCGTGAAAACTGAGCAGCTGCACTAATGAGAAAATAAATCAACGTGATGAAACAGATTTTGCCCCATGAACCGAGCAGAGCCACCCCGAGCCCCAAAAGCAGTGAGATTAGAGAGCAGCGTACCCGACGAGGAGTCGGAGGATTTTAGAGCAAAAGACCAACCATCAGGAGTCATAGACGCACAGTGAGGAAGACGCAGCTCCACCGGCTTCAGGAACTTCAGACCATGTGGACCGCACATCACCAGGGGGCTCAGCAGGGTTTCACCTACACACACACACACACACACACTTTAACACATGCCCACTCTCTTCTCCGATCTTCATTTTAATGTCTTCATGTCTTTAATGTCTTGCACAGCCTCGTGATAACTTTTTTAAATTAAAACAATTACTTCACTTCTTTATATTAATATTATAAATCACTATTACTAGGGTTAGGGTGTTGAATCCAATACCAGAGAAAGAAAAAAAAACCCAAAATAAAACACAAGCAATGTTATCGGATCCTGTAACAAATGAGAAAGACTGGAACTGGGTTTGTAAAGTGTGAAAACTGTGGTTTTGTGCAAGTCGTGTTTTTAGCGATTTTTTCCTGCAAGTGCTCCAGCTGAAATAAATCATTTTATAGTTTGTAGATTTTAAAGAAAAAAAAATTGAGGAGTATCAATATCTCAAGGTTTTGGGATCGTTATTGGAAAAGAAAGCGTGGTCTCATGCCATCTTTTTCTAATCCTATTATTTAACGAGGACATGAATCATTACTAATATTAATCGATTGATTATTTGATCTCAATGATGTTTATTAATAAATTCTTTACACTTTGATGCATAAACGTATGCAAAAAATATTTTGTGATACAATTAAATTATTTGCTGGATCTATTAATTATTATATCCACTAGCATCCACTAGGGGGAGTCACAACATTATGAGCAGTAATAATGAGTAGACTTCACTATTTTGCTCCATGTCAGTGTTGGAATAAACAAATGGGATGAAAACATTTAAGCAGGACTCAAGGCAAGACTGAGGTAGTTGACTCGGGTAACATGACCAAAGGCAAGAGGTAATAGAGGAGAGACTCATTCTTGCTAGCTACTTCAAAATTAGCAATAATAATAATAATAATAATAATGTCAAATTATCCGTGTGTGTAGTAGACACTGATTCTATTATGATGACTATAATTACCTTTCTCCTTGTCGAGTGGTGGCAGGATGCTGTTGTCCCGACACACTTTGAAATAGATCTCCTGTTCAACACCCTCGGGAATTGCCCCCTGGGGTATGATGATGCTCACACCCGTCTCTATGGAGCTCAAAACTCCGCCGTTTGAGTTGAAGATACCTCGCGCCGTGGCAACGACCGTGTGCATATCTTCATCGTCATCATCCTCCAGAGCACTGGGGCTGAGGGAGAGAAAGAGAGAGAGAGAGATTAGAGGAGACACACTATGTATGATTTAACACAGATTTACACCTAACTCATCTGTGTGTCAGACCTGACAGGGATGGCCTTGGGCATGGCGTTGATGTTGTTGTTCTGGTATTTTGGCACTCGGGTGAACGTGTCAATCCCGCCGTCCTGATCCGTAGGCTGCGCTTGCGTTTTAGCCAGGCTGCTTGACGGCGCTTTGACCGTCGTGTCGTTAGGCAGGAGGTTGTGGTTAAACTTGGGGCTGTCGAATTTGCGCTCAAAGGGCCGTGCCGAGGCCGTGTAAGGTTTGGGGATGTTGTAGCGGGTGTAGCTGGAGGCGGGTAGAGGAGCGCCCGTGCCGTTCACAGGGGATTTCTCGGGGAAACTCTTCTGGGGGAGGTAGGAGCTTTGCACTGTGTCCTCACGACCCAGGGGCTTGACTTTGGGAGAGCCGAGAGGTTCTGGAGGAGGAGTGGGAGCTAGAGTGCGAAAGAGAAGCAGTATAAATCAGCCGTTTCAACATTCACTATTCAGCAGAGTAGCAAAATAGACAACGTTACGTACAAGTGGAAGTAATACTTACTTTTCGTCTAATAAAATAAATACCATCCTTAGAATGATTAATTCCAATAATTTTGAAACAAGTACTAAGCAGCAACGAAAATCAGTATTTTAGAAAGGTATGTTTAAAAATATATACACACACAATTAGAACAAAAAAATTCAGACCATTCCCCATGCCCAAACGCTACCTCAAAGCACATGCAACAACGTGTGCTGATCTCTGATCAGTTCTTACTTTTCATATCCTAAAAATATGAAGAGATGAATAAGAAGAGAACTGATTGTAGTTCAGTACAACTCTTACCAGTAGGTTTGGGTAGAGTAGGGGGCGGAGCAACTGGGGTTACCTGGGGAACAGGACTGACTTTCTCCACTGACTCAGTCCTAATAAAACACACACAGGGGAAGAAAATGCGAAACTCAGACGCGGGTTATATGATCAGCGCAGGATCAAACAGCTGTGAGGACGCAACGCTACCTGCTGCACCACAGTGATGTAAAGAAAATTTATTTTGGGTTCAATGTAAAGATATGAGCGAGTCCTTGTCCTTGTAAAGGAAAAACCAAGACAAAGATTATTCTCACTATTGACAATGGTGATTAAATACATGTATTTGCTTCAAAGTTATGAGTTTGTGTCAGTAAAAGTTTGTTTTTCCATAATTTTTGACTACTTTGACAACTGAATGATACTGCTAACTTTAAAATCAGTTCTTGAAATAAAAATGTTCATGCTGGTCAAGCTTTCATAGATTTTCTTGATCTTCATTTTGAAAACTTTGGCTCGTATTAAGGCACTATGCAATGCAAATGAGAGAGAGAGAGAGAGAGTGTGAGTGTCTGTCTGTGTGTTTTATACCTGGGATGGCTGTTCCCCGGCTGGCTCTGCGGTTGTGCTGGTTTGCTCACAGCTTGTGGTTGTGCAGGAGGCTTGGTGTCAAAGTTGCGGCGATCGAAGTAGGACAGCTGCTTTCTGTAGTACTCCTCATCCTCGTCGGGGTTGTAGTGATTCGCCCGAACGATGTCGCTGGGTCTCGACTGGGGCTGCTGGGGCTCGGGAGCTCTGTGTGTGTGTGTGTGTGTGTGTGTGTGTGTGTGAGAGAGAGTGAGTGTGAGAGAGAGAGAGACTTCTGAGTGAAAGCAGAATTCAGAAGCAGTAACGCAAAAAAAGATGAACTGTTCATAAAAACACCACAAGGCGGCGCCCTATGATAACAATAATAATTTTCAATTTCCGACTTAAACAAAGCCAGCCCTGAGGTATTAATTTTTCATCAGAATGAATGTAATATGATAATTACACTGCATTAATCTGAATTTATAATAAAGCCTAACTGCAACTTTAAAGCTGCTCTCGTTTCTCTTTACCTGAACGTCTTCTCTTGATCGAGGCTGTTCAGCGAGTTGGCTTTGGGCACAGAGGCCGCTCCTGGTTTAGGGACCATGTCCACTGACTGACGGAGAGAGACAGAAAGGGGCGGGGAGGTAAAAAAAAGGGATGTGAGGCAGGCTTGAGCAATGACTAACAATAACAATTTCCTTTAAATAAAGACAAACTAGTACAAACTAATTTTTATGTTTCTGCAATCATGTCCTAAGTATTTTAAAATATTTTTAAGTTGCCCACTGCTTTGCTAAATTATTTCTATCTTGAGAAGTCAACCTATGAGTCGATGGGAACAAAAACAGCATTCACACATCGGGATGAGCGAAGTGACGGGGAAAAAAAATAATCCTATCACGATTTTACAATACATGATATATTTTTGCTCACAAACTGCCAAAAAAATGTAAAATACTATTCAATGGTGCTTTATTTATTGCCTACAAAAATGGAAAAAATACTGAGGACAAAAAATAAATTTAACATCAAATCAGCTGCATTTGATCATTTAGAAATATTTAACTGCAAAAAACAAGCATAAGATGACATTTTTTGCAGTGAACAGTATGTTAGTTGTTTTTTCTGCCTTGCCATAATGAAGAAACGTCAATAAAAAAATAATTAAATGTACTGCTGGTTTCATCATTTCGAAGTGGGGCGTACAAACCTTCGCACTCAGCAGTATGTCATAGTAATTATATTATAAAGAGTGGTATAGTAGCAGTAGCGGTGCTAGTAATGCACTCACCCTTAGCGTGGTGTCGGTGTTCTCTTTGGCGCGGTCCACTGACACTGAGCGCTTGTTCTCGAACATCTTCACCCGAGTCAGCACCGACTGCGGCTTCATCGCAGGGTCTTCCCCCGCCTCTGGTGGTGGAGGTGGGAGAGGCATGTTTACTGTCTCCGCCTCTGCTGGGAGCATCTCGACTTTGGGAGGGGGCGGGGTGTCTGAGTTTACGTATCCTCTAGGCTGGGTGGGCCTCAGGGGAGGTGCGGCCTCGTAATACTGTTTCGGCGGCTCCGGAGAGCGAGACGCGGGCAGAGGGAGGGGTTCCTGGTCGTAACGCGTGTGTGCAATACTGGGCGGGGGTTCATCGTGACGGACAGGCGAGGGGGCCGGCTTCCCGTAGCGCGGTCGTGCCGGGCTGTAGTCGCCTTGTCGCTCGTATCCAGGCCACTGCTCTTGCAAGTTCGAGTCATAGTTACGAGACTTGGCTTCGGCGTAAGGACCTTCGTAACGGTACGGCTGGTGATCGTAATCTCTGTACGCCACCTCTTCCTGGTAAAGAGGCTGCTGGGAGTTGTAAACAGATGGCTGCTTTAACCCAGGGCTCGTGCGTGCTGCCGGGTTGTCGCTGTAGATCTCTGTCTGGTACATCTGCTGATAAAAATAAAAGAATTACGAATGACTGATCTTGAAAGCACGACAAATATTGTAAAAAAATTTCAGGATTTGAATTGAGCACGTCAGAAATCGAAGGCGGTTAATACGCGTTTATGGCTGAAGGATGAAGCTTTAGAGTCAGAGGAAGGAAAGACCTGCAATAGAGGAGACTAAGAGGGGCTGTTATTATTATAAACACGTTAAAAAACCCGAAGCAAGAAAGAGAATATAATAGTTCATGAATACAAAAAGAAAGATTAGACCAAAAGCTACTCTACAATACTGATGCGGGCCACGAAAGAGCATCAGGCGAAATTAAAAGATTATTAAGGCAACAAAAAAGCTTTTGACAAGTAGCCTTTAAGCGTGAATATCGCAGAATCTACACCAACAAGAAACCTTTGAAGGCTACCTTTCAAAGTCATTATAAGAGGAGAAAATATAAAAAGGAAGAAACGCGTCAAATTAATTACTAGGTAAATAAATCCACAGTGTTTGAGACACTACTGTCATTTAAATCACAGACAATAACAAGGCCATGCATGGGAATCATGCAAAAGTGTGCAAGCTTTTAAAAACCCTCATACACTACTGTTTACACTACGACACACACACAAGCACGCACAGAGACGATTCAAATGCAGTGCGCATGCAAGAAAAGAGATTGAGAGAAAAGCACCAAGGGCATTCAGGGTGCAACGGTGCCCGAGTCTGCGGCCCGGTGGCTTAGGAGGTACCTTGGGCTCTGATTGGCTGGGCTCAGGAGCCGGGGGCAAGATGGCCGCCCCCGGTCCGGCGCTGCCCTCCACCGAACTCAGAAGCGCTACATTAAGGTGGGCAGCAGGGGGCGCTGGCTCAGGAAGAGTGGGCTCTGCTTTCTGTGAAGGTGGTCACAAACGTTTAATACAGCACGCTCACGTTAACTCCTGCACAGCTGCATCCCTCATTTATTATTCATCGTTAAAAAAAAAAAAAAATCTATCATTTATCGTTGTTTTTTTTCCCAAGGGAGGTGAGGTGAATGAAACCAGTCATGCACAGACGGCAAAACCTACGAATGAACAACAGCTGTTATCCGTTTATATATATTTACTGATTTGAGTTTAATTCTAGCACGTGGTACATTTTTGTATTTCATAAAACACTCTGAATATGAGAAACACACACTATATTTAACACAGATTCATCAGTCATGCGCATTAAACTGACATCGTTTGGATAAATATGGCTCAGATACAGCTAGGAGGAGCAACACGACGCCAATTCATTCCACCACAGACAACCACGATGAAGACAACTACATCGATGAGAAAAACAACAGGACTGACATCAGGAGTTACAGTTAAACATTCAGGAGGAAAAAACAAACAAATTTCATCAATAATGTCAGGTATTGCTTTGATATTTTTCTGGGTTCATAATCGCCTCCACATGCCTTTCCTGAGGCACAGCACGGCCTCCAGGCAGCAGGGGAAGTGTGCGGCTCTGAGAAACGCTACCTGGTGTGGCATGGGCGCGTTTTTGAAGGCGGCCGGTTCGATGTGTGTGAGCACGTCATAGCTGGGCGGAGGCTGTTCCACTACGGGCTCCGAGGAACGGCTGATGGCTGGAGCGTGGTGCGGCAAGCCGTCGTCGTTCAGCGGCTCGTCGTTCAGCGGCTCGTCCAGCTCGTGGTCGGTGTAGGTTCCGCCCTCGGTGTCCGTGTCCTCGTAGTCGGAGGTGTGGCGGCTGTCCGTGCTGTACATGCTGTACTCGCTGCCCGGGGCCGACAGGTACGACAGGCGGTCATCATGAAGGTCCAGATCGTCTTCGGACGCACCGTCCGCCTTAAAGAGGGGAGGAGAGAGACGAGAAGAGAGGGAAAGAGAGGCAGAGAGAAAGAAAGTGATACAAAAAACGATGAGAAAAATACAGTGAGGAAATAAAAGAAGGAAGAGAAGAAAGGAAGAGCAAGGCACAAAGCAAAAAAAAAAAAAAAGGCCAGAAAGAGGAGGGAGAGGTAGAAAGAGAACAAGAAGGGAAGCAGAGAAAAACAGTGAAGAAAAAGGAGGAAGAGAAAAAGATGGAGAGAAGCAAAACGAAGAAAAGAGAGAACAAGGGAGAAGAAGAGTGAGGTAAAGAGGGAAAAAATACAGGAAGGAAAGAAAAATGAGGAAAAGAGGGGGAACAGCAAGGAAGTAAAGAGAGAAAAGGGAAACAGGAGGAAAAAAAAAAAAACAGTGAAAAAAGAAGCAGAAGAAGGGAAAAAAAAAAAATCCAAAAAAGGAACACTGGTCAGGTGGGAAAGCAAAAATAAATTTGGGTTACATTTTATGAGACAAAACATAAGAACGTGAGTAAAAGAAAAATGTTCAAAAAGGTGGTCAAGCTGACTTCAGTGTGAACAGAATATTCATGACATAATCAAAACAAACATCGCTGTCCATGAAAGTGTGTGAATGAAGAATAAAAGCCGTATGCAGGGTAGAGCGGTTCATCACGAGCCTCACCTTGCCCTCAGAAACCCAGACCAACTGATTCTGCTGCTGCTCGATCGTCTCTTTCAGCGCACCGTACCAACCGTCGTTCATGTTGTTCATGTTTATGGTGGCTGCATAGAGAGAGGGAGAGGGAGAGAGAGAGAGAGAGAGAGAGAGAGAGAGAGAGAGAGAGATGAAATGAAATAAGATAAAATCTGACTTGTGTACACTTGGGGGCAGTGTTGCACTGACTGCACGAGAATGTTTAAAAAAAATAAAATAAAAAAAAAAGAGCTAATACTGGACAGGAAGAATTAAACAGCTATTTTTGGAGAGATATGGTGCATCTTTATTATAACTATTAAATAATTACATCTTCTGGAAGCATCTGATTTGATGTTAAATATTTAAAAGTTTTTAATTAATTTTCAGTACTAATTTATTTTTAAATAAATTAACACAAATTAAAAACGTTACAAAAAAAATACCATCAAACTAAAAATGTATATTTTTACATTCTGGGAGTTTTTTTTTTTTTAACCTAGCTTGCACATGTACAAATTTTTTCATCTTTTTTTCAATTTTTTATTTTAAAATGTTACATTTCATTTCTGATCGTTTTTCCTTTCTTTCTTCTCTTTCAGGAGTGGATTTAACAGTCGAAGAAAATGTAACTGAAAAAGTTTTTTTTTTTTTTAAAACACGTGTGATAATATGAATTAAAAACACTATAATAATGTTTATAAATACAGCCTGTGTGTTTTTTTTATTTATTGTGCATATATGATCACTTGGTGAGGATTTTGTTAACTCTGCCTTTGCTGTACTCAGTATAGAGAATTCAGAGTATTTTCAGTCAACTGCTGTTACTCAAATTAAACGTAAACAACGTCAAATGTAAATCAGTTTGTGTAACACACACACACGTCTCCCGTGCTCACCAGTGAAGAGGTGGTGGTTGTTCTTCCTCAGTTTGAGGGCACGTTCGTACAGCTTCCTTGCGCTCTTCCTGGACTCGGGACACAGCCTTGTCCTCATGTTCTTCACACCCTGCTTACTGTCGGGGTTCAGGAACACCACGATGGGGTACCACTGCGCATAGTTCAGCCTGTCCACCGCGTTGGGGGTGATGTCCAACACGGCGTGTTTATCCTGCACACAACACACACATTATCAGAGAGTATGAAGGGTGGGTGATGATAAAAACCCATGTACCTTTCATACCTTATTTAATGCCTAAAAATACATACTTCTCTTTTTGCTTCCAGTCGTCATTTCGCTATCAAAATGTATTTTTTTTTTAAAATTATAAAAAGATGTCACGATATCCACGAAATCCCAAAAGCATACTGTGACAATTTATCAAAATATCGATCTTATATCGTCATATCGCCCAGCCTTACAGAGTTTCAAAACATTTTTAGTGCGCTAGCTTATGACTTATTACATCACTAACTGAGATCACAGAAAGCTCCGCCCCAAATCAGTTTCTTACAGAAGCACTTTAAATTTAGGTACCCCTTTCTGCAGAAACAAAAGTCCAGGGGGCGGAGTTGAACCTGCTCCAGCACCTCCTACATGAGCAGAGTCGAACCAAAAATCCAGGGGGTGGAGTCAACTCTGGATAAGTGTTTGTTGTTCTGTGTTGTCGTAGTTTAGGTGTTAGGGTTAAGCTTTTAGAGAGAAGAGTTGGATTAAGGATCAGGGATCAGCTCCGCCCGCTGGACTTTTGGTTCTGCGGCGAGGATTATTTCTATCACAGCACAGAGATCTGTAGTGCTCGCACACTCACCTTATCGATGATCTGCTTGATGGTGTGAAGGCGGATAATTCCGGAGCTGCGCTGATCTGTTCCTGCGTCTCGGGGCTCGCTTTCTACAGCACGCAGCAGAGAGATACACACACCGTTAGACACTAAACGCCCACAAACGCTGGCCTCATGCTTCGGCTTGGCATCCTCAGAGAGACTCCGTCCTCTCACACTGCTCTACGATCTTAAAATAGATCTTCTTTAATGTTCAGGAGTGAGAGAAACAACAGAACCGGTCTGGGATCAGCCGACTAGGGGCGGCTTTCACATACTCACCCATACCCACCCACAGCAAGATGAAGACGCACATGCGGAAGCATACACGATTTGGATGCATCCAGACCTCTTTTTATATAAATTTCATGCTCCCTGATTGTTCATGTACATGTTAACTGCATTACTTGTAGTGTGTGTGTGTGTGTGTGTTTAATTTTCTACATTGCAGGAAAAAGAGTTTAGCTGAAGCAGCCTATAGCTTAGGATGTTATAATTTCATCCTTAGTAGTTTGTTCGTTGAAAAGGAATCAGACAAATTGATTCTTTTGGTTCCTTCATGATTGGCTTACGTTCACACTGTACATAATGAGTCCAAACAAAAAGGAAAAAAATATTAGCTGAGGAGAGTGTTGGGCTAAAACTAAGAAAACTCTTCATTCATTCATCACAAAGTAGCTGACAGAAAAAGGTAAACGAACCTTTCTCGAGCGTGTGTAGTAAATCACAAAAATCACTCGAGCACAATGAACACGGAGCCGGAGCTTTATACAATTATCAAATCATTTATAAACACTTTGGATATCCAGTGAGCCTCAAGAACGCACTGAATTTCTGCAGCGCTCCAGCTCTGTGCTTTCAGTTTAGCAGCTCATACCTACAAAAAAATATAAAAACACTGCAACCCAAAACACACAGAGTGCTTGATTCACTTCCTGTAGTGAGTCGATTCAGAGTCGAATCACTTTCTCTACCAGAGGAGCATTTAAAACTTTAAGCATCATAAAAGACATCAAGACGAACGTTCACTAATTCCTCAAAATGGCAACTGCGATATTGATATTTCCTCATGCAGAGGAAAAAAAAACAAAATCCTGATTAACAGCCTTTAATTTAACAAGGTCAGGTTCTGTTCCTGTTGGACCTAACGATCAATTACAATTCGACTGGCTCATAAGCGAACCTCTTTATCCAATCATTACACACCTTTTTAAACAAAAACATGCAATCCTTTAATAAGCCAAGCTGTAATCGACTGCAGAATTATTGGCACCCTGTATAAATATAAACCTGGGACTTTCATCAACATTGATGGCGTTTCTGAAATGTTCCCGGATGTTTTAACCTGGTTGCCTCTACCAAGAGGTTAAGACTCGGCCATAGATGAATCTTGTTTTACGAAAATTATTGTATAAAATAAATACTGTTCCATCAAATTGCTCATCTTATGAACATTGGTGTCATGGTAAATTCTGCCAAGTAACAGGATTTTTTTTAGGCCAAAACGTGGTTGCCTCTGCCAGGAGGTTAAGACTTGGCCATGGATAAAACTTTTACACTAGATAATGACCCAAACATACGTCTCCATGGAAACTATTGAGACAGAAAATTAGTCGTTTGTCGTAACCACAGAGTCCGAATTTGAACCGTTTTTATTTTGTGGTCTGAATCAAAGGATGTGTCCACATACACAAATTATTACCTAAAAGAATTTGAAATGGTGTGCATGATCCATTTCAAGAGAATCCAAGGTCGTCTAAAAGACTCCAACATTGTTAGACATTAAGGGAAGCGACTGTGCTGTTACTCTCTTAATGAAATTTTGATTGCAAGGGTGCCGATAATTTTGAAACCAGTGCACAAAAATAAATAAATAAAAGAAACTAATGATATAAACCTATACATCATCCAAGCTGAAAAATAACTAACTGAATTTGTGCAATATATTTATTTTTTTTTTCCTTAATCAACGGTGCTAATAATTTTGGAGCTATCTTGCCTTCATACACACTTGTAGATGTTGGCGTATATGAAGTTATTTCCAGGTTTCTTAGCATGATTTCTTGCTATGGGAGGGTTGGTGCTGTGTGACAGCATGGTGTAGAGGAATCATTACTTTCGGGGAAAAAAATAAATACATAAATAGAACGGGCAACTATTAAAAAACAAAAAACAAAACAAACAAACAAAAAAAATCTTAAAGCCATAAAGAACAGCCGCTGTTCATCGAGTGCTAATGATCAAGCAAGCTGATGCAGCGAGCGACATACTTTCCCCGTCTCCAGGGCGCTGTGTTTCTGCAAGGCAAAACACAGTCATAAAGCAACAGTGTTATGGGGGAAAAAAACAAAACAAAACAACCCCACCCAGAAAAAAAGACCTTAAAATCAATTTCCACGTGTTGATCCACATTTCAGATCCCGAGAGCACTCAGAGTAATGAAAGCACAGAGACGACACGGTGTGTTTTACAAGAGTACTAAATGTGTAAAGTGATACAGATATTCACAGGGGAGAGAGAGAGAGAGAGAGAGAGAGAGAGAGAGAGAGAGTGTGTGTGCATGATAAACTGATACTCACTGGCGAGCTCGAACAGATCAGGCACCTCTCTGGCCAGTTTCTCTCGGGCAACGTCGGCAATGGGCCCGAAGATCACCACGGGCCTCAGGAACCCGGCTTGGGAAAGAAAGAAAAAGAGAGAGAGAGAGGAGGAAGAAAAAACAAATGTGAGCTCGTGTATGCAGAAGAGGGCAGATAGAGCTTTCTTCAGGGTTTGTGATGCAGCAAGTGCGGCGGTTTGAACGGATGCAGAGGTTAGAGCTTGACGTGCCGCTCAGGAAGGACGCGTTTGCCCCACCCTTCTCGACTGCCAAGCATGAGAGTTAGCAAGCGAGTGGGAAGGGAATGGGCAAAACCAAATTTGGGGAGGGGGGCAGTTGGAATAGACGCTATGATTAAAAATTGGATATCGTAATAAAGTCGCTAGCACATTTAGCATGCTAATCATATAGGAGTCATTGGTGTCCACGCACCTTCCCTCAGGACGACCCTTTCGTACGCAGGGAACTTGGTTTGCACCGGCTGAGCGGAAAGATCCTCCCGGCTCTTCCTCAGGTTCCTCTTGGAGCTGCGGAGTCCGCGGAACCTCCAGAAATCGGCGCGGTCTCCGCCGGGGGTTTTGGGTAGAGTGTACTGGACGCTGGACAACTGCTCCGCCCTGGAGATGAGACAAGAATTATTTTCATGGACTGTAAATGCTCAGCACTCGGTGCACGTCACATATACCATATCGCACTGTTACGCGTGCCTGGGAGAACCAGGAGACGATCAACAGAATGAGAACATCATCACAGACTGTGATACATAAACTGAGCTGAGGTTTAGAACCTGTTCTTGTTGGGGATGATGCCCCTCTCCACCTCCTGGTGGTTCTTGCCGATGCGGATGGCGAGCCAGGAGCCCAGCTTGCCGTTGTAGAGCGTGTCCACCACCCGGAAAACCTCGCCCTTGTTGAAGCTCAGGCCGTACGGAGACTCCTTCTCGTATTCAAAATGGGTGCGGATGTAGAAGGAGTCGCCCACGTCGGACTCCACAATCCGCCGATACACTGTCAAAAAACAAACAAACAAAAAGACCACCATGTTGTTACGAGACATCGGGGGTATTTATGGTTTAAATGCATCACATGCTATGCTAACAAAGATCCCGATTACAAGTAACGTGACTGAACGGTGATAACCGTTACCGTTTAATGTTTAACCATTAGCGATTATAGCTATGAAGTAAAGAAGACACTGTGCAGTTTTCTCTCAGTGGTGCTTCACAATACCGCTTCAGCCTACAGAGTCAGACCTTAAAGCGGAGAAGCAACACACGCGTCTCCATCTGTAGTGACTTTCCATTGGCTCCAAGTTATTTCAAGTCACCTCTATAAGTGCTTACTGGGGTTTCAAGCATTCTCAAAAGTCCAAAACAACAACCAGATAAAGTTTATCATTTGACAATTCATTTAAAAAAATGCAATGCAAAATGTCTTCCTGAAGGCAAATATGTAAAAGACACACTTCCTGTTTCTAGAGAAAATTTAAACAAACAAACAAGGATATGGTAAATTATACAAATCCAAGACAAAGACAGAGTGGCAAAAAGGTGAGAATGTTGAAAAACTTAATCTTTCTAGCTCCTTCTTTCATTAAAAACAGTTGAGGCTGATGTGCAGTTTAATCTTCGACCCTCTCTCCATGCTAAGACTCACTGATAGGTGTCAATAGGTGGGTTTCCATTAACCTGCTTAATGCACAATCTGAATTTTCGAACTAAAAAATGAGGAATGGAAAAACATGAATTAAAAATTTTTTTAAAAAAAAAACGTCATTTCCAAAACCTTTACGCACTCGCATGAGGTGGTTTTTCAGACGATTCAACAAAGCGACATTTTGCTAAAATGGAAATTTTAGTCACATGACGTGACATGAAGAGGAACAAAACCATCAAAAAAAAAAAAAAAAAATCACCATGGCAACAATCATCATGTCTTGGAGATCCGTCATCATGTTTAATTGCAATGACTACTGTGAGAGGAGAAACCCAGCTTTAATCACACAACGTCACTCAATGGAAACAGACCGTTCACAATTGTTTTCGACTTTATTTAATAAAAAAAAAGCTTCTATTTGTGCAAACCTGCAAAAGAAACTCGCCTACTGTTTTTCATGCACGTAGACGTCACATGTACGGCTCCAACACTGTCTTTAAAATGTTCCCTTTAAACACGTCAGTCCAGAGAGGGATAAAAAGTGAAAAATGTATGACAGTCTGTGAAAACGTTTCCCTTTCTTGATGAAATGCCTTCAGATAAATAGTTTACATACAGTAAATAAACGTGATCAGCCACAACAGAGGATCTGCTACAGAAGCCGAACTGGTTCGTGTTTAGAAAACAATGGGTAGTTTTTTTTTTTAAAACAAATTAACCAGCTTTGCTATTGTATGATTTACAGGCACTCAGTTCAGTGTGCTGAGAAACTTCACTGGGCTCAAATCCAGACCACAGTCTGGGAAGAAACACGCTTAAATAGATGGTTTATATATACACAGATACAGCCTTGTATGCTGAGATGGCTAAAAACAAAACTACCTACCTAATTACTTATCTAACTACCGAACCCATAGACAGACATCTGAGAGTTTTCTTGCACGATCAACTCACCGTCCTTCTTCCTCTGGGCCAGGATGGTGACCTCTTCTCCTCGGGGCAGGTCCAGCAGAAACAGCACCGCTTCCTCACGGATGATGTTCGCAAAGTCCACATTGTTTACCTGCAGAGAGAGAGAGAGGGGGGGGGGGGAGCGAGAGAGAAAGACAGAGAGAGACAAAGAGCAAGAGACAGAGAAAGACAGACACAGAGCGATAGATAGAAAGAGAGCAAGCAAGCGACAGACCGAGAGAGAAAGATAGAGAGGCCAAGAGCGAGAGCAAGAGACAGAGAGAGACAGAGAGACAGAGACAGACAGAGAGACACAGAGCAAGAGAGAAAAAGAGAGCAAGCGAGCAAGAGACAGAGCGACAGAGAAAAAGAAAGCAAGAGAGCGAGAGCAAGAGACAGAGAAAGACAGAGAGAGAGAAAGAGAGCAAGCAAGCAAGAGAGAGAGACAGAGAGAGAGAGAGAGAGAGCGTGCAAGCAACAGAGGGAGAGACAGAGAAACAGAAAGAGAGAGAGAGCAAGAGAGAAAGACAGTGAAAGACAGCGAGAGAGAAAGAGAGAAACAGACAGAGCAAGAGAGAAAGACAGAGCGAGAGAGAGAGAGACGGAGCAAAAGAGAGACAGAGAAACAGACAGAGCAAGAGAGAACGACAGCGAGAGAGAGACAGAGCAAGAGAGAAAGACAGAGAGAGACAGAGAAACAGAGACAGAGTGAGAGAGAGAGAGACAGAGTGAGAGAGAGAGAGAGAGAGAGAGA
>JAOTRR010000038.1:2806961-2818031 GCA_028570945.1 Gogo arcuatus
TTGGGTTCCAGCTGGGAACCAACTTTTCAGGTTCCGAACCAATTTATTTTTGGTTAAAATGCCCCAAACGGTTCAAAATCTGGTGCGTGAACCAGAACGGAACCCGTTCCCTGTTGGTGGAAAAGGGGTATCGGTAAAAGCCAAAGAAAACAGCCCTTCAACCTGACATTTCTACGAGTTCCTCCGGTATAAACGGAGTGACGTTGAATCAGCACGGCTGCTCATAGCCTCAGTAGTAAATACAGTAGCACTTCATACCTTTAAATGAGTTATACTGTATATACACACACAGATCAAATCAACACATATTTGCTTGTTAAAGCTAGAACAGTGAGTATACAGTGAGTATACAGTTCGCTGTTTGAGGAGGGAAATATACAAATCACTCAGAGTTAGCTGGTGAGACTGCTGCTAAAATACAAAAGACGAACATGGAAGCATCCATGGTTTTGTCCAATTACACTTTTTTTTCCCACCAAGGTGAAAAAACTGTCGTTCTGATCTGCGAATCACCTCTAACGAGGCGAGTCGGATACAACACGCATCAGGTCACAACACGGCTTCAGAACCACCACTGCACAGAGCCAGTCGCGGAGCTGCACCGTAAGGCCCATCACCCCAGAGCAGTCTATGCCCTCTGCTCACCATGGGAACCGTTGGAGTGTCCTTGGCACAGGGGCACTCGAGCTGCTTTCCTGCATCATTTCTACTCTTCACAAAGGTGTCTCAGAGACAGACGAGGACAGGACAGGACAAAAGCAGTCTGCACTGTAAAGCAGAAACGCTGTATACATAACTTACATAAATAAAAAACACACGTTATGCTGAGAGAAGCCTCTCAAAAGCCTAAAAATTATTCGCTCACCCCTCCTCTCTCATCGTGAATACGAGCGCTCCGGACCTATTTACAGCGTAAATACATACATTTGCTCGCTTTTGTTTTCCGTACAAAGGGAGGAAGGGAGGGGAGGATGATGCCACTGAACACACTCCTCCATGTTAAACAGATTCATTTTTATGCAGCACGAAATGAATCAACTTGCTGCTTTTTTCCCCCCTTTTTTCCTTCAAAGCACGACTAACCCACATGACCACAACTCCAACGTTACAGGTGTTTGTTCTGCGACGTTTACTGACACAAACTATTCCTTTTCCCGAGAAAACACAGATACAAACACGTGCTTCCTTTACAGCAGGATGCAGGCGCTTTAGGAAGAGAGGTAAAAAATAAAAACAGGACACATTAGGAGGATTATTTTCCTTGAAATAATCTACTCCTAAAATTAACTGCATTTTATCCCGAGTATAAACAACAACAACAAAGTGAAAGATGCTTCCGAGTTAGGTCTTGGATTCTGCTCCTATCTGTTCTACCTATTTTCGGGAGAGACTTTGTGGATGTCTGTGTGAGACCGATAAGAGAAGCCTGCGACCGAGACAAGCGTGGAATGTGGAGATAAACGCCTGAGTAGCTGATCATTAGGGGCGGGGCGATGAGAAAAAAAAAAAAAAAAAAACATGATCACGAAACACAAAATGCATCACGATATCCATGTGTAGGTTTTCTAACAAGCTGCTAGCAAAATGGTTTTATATCATTTATTTTCCTACACGTTAAATAAAATGAACACTGAAAGAAGAAAACATTTTTTATTCTGTAAATAATTTACAAATGTTAAGATTCCTTTTGACAGTAGAAGAAGCTTTAGAAACCAACGATATCTCAGAAGGCTAGTTAGATTATACAGGCTGGTTCTGAGACCCATGATTCGTAGACCTTTTTTTTTTTTTTACAAAAATATGCACGTTTATTAAATTCTGACTACTCAACAGCTACATTTTCCGATCAGATGTTTGTTAACAATGAGGTTCAACATTCAAAACGTATAAACACTGACGTGGTGTTGTGCAAGGAGACGTTTATTTAATGTTTATGGAAGGAGTCTCCAGTGTTAGTGTTTGTAACAGTCAGAGGTAAAGCTGTAACTAAGTTTCCTAACATGGAGGAAGTTCTTCAGGACATCTGACATGCCGAGGTTTTTTTTTTTTTTTTTTAGTCTTATTAACTTTCAAAAACAGGAAAAAAAAGACTGGTGAGGGAACGACTGGTAATATAACTGTAGCTGCTTTAACGCAAGTAAAAACAGGAACTAACTTGTTTCAGGGACGTTGAACAACGTTAAACGCAACTATAAACGGATTAAAAAGCGTGACTTGTCATAAGGTGAAAAAACGTGCTGCGGTACAAGAGGAACAAAACGCTTCAGGACGTCAAATCTTTATCACGATATCCAACAATTTTTTTAAGTCTGTATTGTCTAGCTCAAGAGCAACATTTGCGAAAATGATCGATGCACGAAGCTGAAAGCTATCGGCAAAAATGTAAAAATTGATAACGTCCCAGGTTTTGAGTTCCCAACACACCCGTAATGAACCAGACCCCACTTCCTGCCTGGAATGAAGATAACATAAAAATGATTTAATATCTGGATGAAGGATCTAAAATGTGTCTCGACTGAACCAAAGAACCTAACGATGTCGTTAAAGAGTTGCAAAGCACGTTTCAGATCCGAGTTAAAGCCAGGTGGGGCGTGGCTCTCACACGGACACTCGCATCACCATCAGTAATGAATCAGCGATTCCTGAATGACCTACTGAGCGAGTTTCAACGCAGGGTTTAACCCTTTACGGCTCATTATAATACGTTATAATGAAAACGTGATCATGCAACAAGAACCTGCACATCTTAAACGTAAGCAAATGTCAAAGCCATGAGAGAAAAGACGCAGGACAACTCTTTAAAAAGTGTTAGGGTTTTAGTGTTAGGATGATTTTAGATCCATTTAAAGACGACTGAAATGAATCGAGGCGACAATCATTAGTTGATTAATATTGAAAAAGGACAAACACGTGATGTGTAAAAGAATTTGTTAAACTGATGCGCAAGTTGTTATTGTTGATATAACTACAGTGTACTTAAGTAGTAGTAATAAATGTTCAACCTTGAGACCAGTTCAATCTAATAACCCCAGGTGGAATTTGCTAGTGTGTGAACGCACCTCACATCATAATAATACTAATATAATAGTGTACTTAAGTAAGGAATGTAGACCGATAGTAACGAAAGAAACCAACCAAAACACTGAAACTCAGTTCTAGTTAATAATACTGGGCTGAATTTGTGGGTGTGTGTGTGAACGCACCTCACGTAAGAAGAAGAAGAAGAGGAAGAAGAAGAACTACTTAAGTGAGCAACGTAGACTTGTAGTAATGAAGGAAACCAACCAAACCCTTGAAACTCAGTTCTATCAAATAACCCCAGGTGGAATTTGTGGGTGTGTGTGAACGCACCTCAGGAGTGTTTCATCATGTTTCGCTTCAACATAACAAACTGACCAAACCTGAAGAGCCGAGTTTTACACTGCTCAAGTTCTTCCACTGCTCTCCACCTAACACACACACTTCACCTCCTCCTTGGTCGGTTTATAAATCCCGCAATAAATCAATAAAGAACTCAATCGCGCGTGCTCGCTCGCTCCACTCAAAACCTGAACGCGTGAACGCGCAGGCAGCCGTGCACACGCACGCTTCAACGCCTTCTAAACAGTGTACCGAGAGAGAGAGAGACGAAGGAAGAAATAAAAACAAAACAAAACAAAACAATGCATTCAACAGAAATGCCAATTCTGTCGGAGAACTATACATTCATAAAGCACTCACAAATCGAGTGCGGGTTTAATTTGACCAAAAAATAATAATAAATCAAAAGGAAATATGGCTTTATGTTGCATTTCGTAGGTGTTAAATTAGCATGAAATTAGCTGTTTTCACTCCAGGTACGAGCTTTAATGGAGCATTAATGAGCAGTGACACGCTGTTAACGTGTAGCCCAGAGCCACAAAAGTTTACCTCAGACAAGTTTGACCTGTGTTACAGACTCTCTCTCTCTCTCTCTCTCTCTCTCTCTCTCTCACACACACAATTCACCTTTCCTGTTGACAAAAAAGTCTAAAAATAAATAATAATAAAAATATATATATCGAAATATTCCAGAAAGTTCCGCGATAAATGAAAAACATCAACAAACACCGACGCGGATCTGGCAGAGAAACAAAACAGGCACAGTGAACTTTAACTCCAACTTTAGACTGATGTGTGCCATGGCACGGTTAAAAACAAGCATTTTCTCTGGTGAAATGGTCGGATTTTTCCCCATCAAACCAACAAAAACACCGACCGAGACATTCATCTATTCTAGACATAGCGTAAATCTGTGTCCTACCTTATTTGAAGCAGCTTTGGCCGACATTTTGATCCCCTTTCCTCCCTCCCACAGAGTAAAATATCACTGATGACAGAAAGCCAGTGATGGCTAGAAAACTTCCTCCAGTTTCCTGTGTCCTGCCCAGCAGCCCTCAGCTCCGGGCAAATGCGTCTTTATTTCTCTGCCCCTTCTTCCTTGGACATGTTAGCGAAACCGAATTGAAATAAATAAATAAATAAAAGACAAGTCCAAAGTTCACCATCAGCCTCACACCGGGACGGCGCGTTTTTATAAACACAAACTTCTTTCTGTACTCCCCAAACAGGTAATATTATCGTGTTAATTCCCTTGAAGGATAATCAGAAAGCGGTAACTACAAATCGACGATGTTGAAAGGTTTTAAGAAGCGCAGGAGTGATGCGTTTGCGAGTGTTTCTCTCCTGAGACTCTCGACACCACTCTCCGTCCTCCTCCTCGCTCCTTCACCTCTCCAGCAACAGCCATGACATGTCTGCCTGCCTGCTTGCCTGGATTGGACCATTCCATTTCACCCGGAAAACAGGGGGGAGCTAGGAAATCAGGGCGGCCCTAATTGCTATTTAAACAGATCCCAAAGTTGATATTTTGATTATTAATATTATATATGACGACTCAAATTCTTATTTGTTTACTAATTATTTTGTAAAGATATATTTTATGGATTTTTCTTTCGAAATGATCAACCAGGTAAACACTACAACCCCCTTTCCTTCTCAGTAGACACGTCCTGTGGAAATGATCAACACGGCAGCGGATGGGATGGAGTCTGAGGACGATGGGAAGAACTAGTTAGTGCACTGTTTACACGACATTAATGCTCGTTTTCGCAATTTAATATCTATTTTAAAGTTATTTCCAATAACAAATAGCAACTTCTAGACAAGACGTTCTCCAATTCAAAGACAAACCCTCTTATATAGTCTTATATAATATTATCCCCCTATATTCCACTAAGAACCCAAATCAATTAGTGTTCAAATTAATCCACATTGCTCAGTTTCAGATTAAGCAATGGACAAGTCGTTAAGATGCACATTAGTATCACTAAGGCTTAAAAATATTACTAACAATTAAACAAGAACATTAAATACTATAACAAGACAGCTGCAAGCAGTCATCACCGGGGCCCAAGCGCCAAGGCGTTGCACATTTTGACTCTGTTTACACTTGGTTTTATAAATGCGTCTTGGATGATTGGCTCACAACTGGACAGTGACCACTAAGACACATTGTGACCCGTTCACACAAACCACTTCCAGGGGTGGTCTGGGTTGCATTTGACTACGTATCTTTTGTCGTGTAAACACCGATGCGTCCTGACGTCCACGACAAGAACGTAACGGGAAAATACGTCATCAATGCAGGACGTAGTGGTTGTTTTAGTAACAGCGCGCCAACTTCTAGTCTCTTTTGACTTTGTCATGCCGATCTCAATCACGACAGATGGAATAGCCCATACACGTAGCTGTAAGTTTTCTTAGCTAGCCTAGCCCGTGCTAAACAAGTCTGGCCCTTGTCTGGTGACAGAGACTGACATGATAATTATGCACAGGGTCCTTTGATCTTCTAGAAGAAGTGAGGCAAGCAATAAAGAATTCTGAACACAAGTGGTCAGCTGGACACCTTGAAGACGCATGATAAACACAGGTGTAAACGGTGACGTGTCTTGGCTGTCCACTTGTGACCCGATGGCCCAAGACGCATATTAAATCCAAGTGTAAACAGAGCCTTTGTCAAGTGCCTGTCCAACTCAGAAATGCTAAGTATTTGCAAAGTTGTTTGTGGTATGCTGTAGATGCAAACACTACTATTCTGGAAGGTTAAGCACTTCCATTAAACCCAAAAGAAGTTTTAAAGCTTGGGTAGGTCTTACATAGTGCTTGAATTATTTCAAAATTTAAGTAGATGCAGTGAAATGGTCCAAATGGCAGATTACGTGTGGCTTTATCAAAGAAATCAGGTTTTTAAAAAGCCTCATGGTTTGAGATATTGGTGAAAAGGTAAAATACTCCACTTTTGCACCTCCATCACCAAGCCAATTCAGGTCTCCTTATATGCCTCGGTAGCAGTCAGGATACTTCACTCTCCTGTCAGATTTACTGTTTAGACATGCTGGTTTTTGGTCCTGGTTAAGGCAGGAAAAACTGTAATAAAATCCCTGTTACCTAAATGGTAGGCGATAAGATTTAAGATATACTCCAGATGTTGTGAATGTATGTCACAGATCCCGGCCTTTCTTTAGACCGTATTTTAAGAACCATGGCTCGAGTTCATGGTTCTAAATTATAAATGACCTTTACCTACCTACAACATGGAGAACTTGGTATTTATGAAAGCAACATTTACTGCTTAAGGAAAAGGATTTGATTTGACCAAGCACTGCATTCTCTCTGTGCACGCCGCACATTCATTTCACTTTCAGGTTGAAGATTTTCGGCTTATAACCGACCACATGGGAAACCTAACGGCCCATTGCTGCCTTACAGACTACTTCCTATGGTTTTCCGGACCCCCACCCACAGGATGAAGCGGAGCTCACATTGTTTTACACTCAACAACATGGCCTGACTATAAAATATCACCTCGTAGGAAAACGTAACACAAAAATCATAAAATATGTCACACGCCTCCAAGGACAACCATCAATCAGTCACCGAGACACTCAAGCTCCTTATACGCTTTTATTATTTGTTCAGTGCACAAAACAGAAGCATTTCCTTTCCACAAACAAATACGCCGTCTCCAGGGATACAGAAACTGCAGAGATATCCAAGATAAGCTTGGTGTAAAGGAGGAAAAGGTTTCTCTTCTCTGTGTGTGGCTCGACAGTAAGTCGAAGGCATGGCTGAAAAATAAGAAACTGTCCCACTTTTTGATGACCAAGAACCGAAAGAACATGTTGTGCTTCTGGAAATGGTGCACATACGTACGGCTAATGCTAAACGATACTATTTATCAAATCCAGCTATTCTTCTCAGCCTGAACTAAATAAAGATTTCAAGGCTGTTTCACTTGCCCTAAACCCCATGTTCTCTGATTAAAGTCGCAATCTGAGTCGTATTTGATACTCAGCCTCAGAGGTGCAACGTTAACGTTAACAAAGATGTAGCTAGGATTTTAGGGGATTTCATATATTTTATGATTGTTCCAAATGCTTATTTGTTGGTGGTTAAGATAACACATGTACAGCTAATCATACAACATATTTCTGTTAGTAAAAGTTCAACAGTCACATTAACAAGTCCCTATTTAATACAGCAAATGAAATATGACTTGAGTTTGTTTAATCACGTTTTATTGGCTACCAGCTGCTGGTGAGAAACAGCATAAACCAATCAGAGTCATGTATTTCCCCCATTTCTGTTTGAAAACTACTCGCCAGCTTAGCTACAGCCTGAGCTCAGGGATATCGAGGTGATGAAGTTTTGTACAGGAGAAAAAGACGAGTGGATCTGTTTTTCGAATATAAAATGTCATTTCCTGCTAGCACTAGCAGTGGAACAGTCATAAAGGTATCGTACTTACAAACTACTATTCTGCTGGAGGGACGGACTTCAGGATGTCACGGACAATCCACGTCGTTCTTAACGAAAGGACGAGCTCAGCATTCAGCATCTGCTTTTGTGACTGTGCTTTCTGTGAATTTGTAATAAGACAGGAAGCTGACCCTAAATCAGCACTTCTGAAATAATTCACAGAAACAGGAAGGAACAGAGCTCAGAATCAGAGCTCGCAGGATGAGGTCAGATACCGTCGTCAGGGTCAGAAAGAGTGCGCGTGTGTGTGTGTGTGTGTGTGTGTGTGTGTGTGTGTGTGTGGAGGGGGTGCTGGTGTTTGGACAGAGACAAATGACTCAATGTTGAACTACAATGTTTTCAGTTGCAAAAAAGTACATAAAAACATCCTGAATATATTTCACTAATTTTACGCTTAAATGAATGACATCTTTTTAAAACCTTGTTCTTTCTTTCTTTGGAATTTTTTTCTCTCTCTTACACACTTTTACTATCTATCTATCCGTCCATCCGTCCGTCTGCTTGTCTGTCTCTCAATCTATCAAAATCTTTGTCTTTCTCTTTTTAACATCTTTTTTCTTTCTTAAAATTTATTTTAAAATCTTATTTTTCTTTTTTCTTTTTCTTCCTTTCTTTTCCTCTTCTTTCACACTTTTACTATCTATCTATCTGTCTGTCTATCTATCAAAATCTTTGTCTTTCTCTTTTTTAAATCTTTTTTCTTTCTTAAAATTTATTTTAAAATCTTTTTTCTTTTTCTTTGTTTTTCTTCCTTCCTTCTTCTTTCACACTTTTACTATCTATCTATCTGTCTGTCTGTCTGTCTGTCTGTCTGTCTGTCTGTCTGTCGTCTATCAAAATCTTTTTTTCTCTTTTTAAAATCTGTTTCTTTTAAAATCATTTTCCTTTTTTCATTTTCTCTCTCTTTCACTTTTAAACTTTTTTCTTTGAAAAATCTTTCCTTCTTTCCCTCCTTGACTGTGTAAATGCAAATCTAGTTATTATCATGTTATTCCACATAATAATAAATGTTAAAATAAAAAAAAATCCAATAAAATATCAGACTTGATCTGTCTAGAAATATGTTCAATTACTATTTTATAATAATCTCATAATGAAACCTAAACTTCCCTACAATAAAATCTAGATGTTTTCACTTGGTATTATATTTTGCAGTTCCGACTTTCTAGCTCTAAGAGTTAACCATGCTATATAATAATGGATCCTGCTCATTTATCATTTGATCTTCATGAAAAAGGTTTGAAATAAGACAGTAATTGGTGAAATAGTTATAAAGTAGCAGTATTAGTACTAATATTCCACAGATATGTATAATTTCTCATTTATAAATTCAGACTTTTATTTATGGCATAAAATCCTCATCCAGGTAAAGGGCTGATTAAAGCTTGGTGAAATTTATTCAGTGTGTACGTGTAGGTGAATTCTCCGTCCCTGCTGCTTCCATCATACAGCTACAGATATTTCAGCTACATTTGTGTTAAAAGTCAAATAGAAATGTCTGAATAAGGGATGTAGGACAGAAACCATAGGACTGCAGCATCCCTGGTACAAGAAACAGGAACGAGAACTTTACCAGAGAGGCGAGGCGTTCTTTCATCTTCCAGCGCATTTTCCGATCTGCATCCACCAGCGAAGAAATCAGGATGTTCAGCATGTTGTGTGTTTGTTCACCGAGAAGATCAGACTCCAGTTAATTCTCTCTCAAGCCTCGAAACCTAAGGAATGTCTGTAAATATACTGCCTCCAGTCAGTGCTGAGAACAGAGAGAGGGAATGATGGAGTGACAGAGTGACGGAGTGAGATGCGAGTCAGTGACAGCGGAATCGGATCAAAAGCAGCTTTGTCGTGTTTCTCAGTAAACAACACACAAACACATTGGGAGTCGAACGTCAGGCCTGGGAGCTCAGGTGTGCACATGGAAAAGCAGGCACTTGGAAAACAACATCTCTCACACACACACACACACACACACACACACACACACACACACACACAAACGGAGCATAATGAATAGTGAAGTACAGAGATCACATGATGCCCTCCCCCCTCCAGTGCAAACCTTTTTTCTTCCAAAACAAGAACAAAAATTCTGCATTTAATACAATCCGGTAAATTTTTTTTATTATGATTCGTTCATTCATCTTCAGTATCCGCTTTATCCTGGTCAGGGTCGCTGTGTATCCGGAGTCTATCTCCGGAACACTTAAAGTGAAGTGGGAATACACCCTGGATGAGATGCCAATCCATCACAAACCACACACACACACACACACACACACACACACACACACACGGTACACATTCACACACTCATTCACACCTCGAAAGCAGTTTAGATTTTCCAATCCACTCTGAGGGAACAGACATGCACTACATTTACAGACACAAAATATTCCGTTTTTTGGCCTTATTCCAAAAAAAGACAGTATTCCTACCAAGCTGCTTACATGGCTAATGAAAAAGAATATTCCAGTAATATTTCTGTTTATATGCAGCCGTGCAAACTCCGATTGTCTAGTTGGTTTGTGTACGACGCACAGAGCTGACTGTAAACAGGCAAGACACCACGTCTCCCAAACTACCATAAAAATCCCAACTGAGACTCGTATTCCGAATGTGCTGTATACGTGTCAAAACAATGTCTTAATCGGAAAATGCTAAATTTGGAATAAGGCCAAATTCGACCAAAAGTCCACACGGAATATGCTGTTTACATGATCTGTATCAAATTCCAAATATTGTCGCATTAAGGACGCATTAACAGTGGAATATTAGCGTGCAGGTAAACGTACTGATGGACACGAGATCACACAGACTGTCCACACAGACAGTAACCTGTGCTCAGGATCAAATGGAAAACCCGGAGCTGTGAGAGGGCAACTCAACTCGCTGGAGCACCGCGACATTTTTATGACGATACCCTTACAGGATCTTACAGTAACGGCGTCACCAAACAAGTGCTCTCACCTTTAATAAAGCAGTCATAAAATAACACAGCCAAAATGCTTCCGAAATAAATACACTGCAACTCCGCTATAACGAGCTCTTTTACTACAAACTTTCGCATATAATGAACTAAGTTCGTGTCCCCCGCCTTTAATGACAATGAGTCCGAGTCTTCAAAAAAACCATCACTGAGCTATGCGCTCCTCTTCCCCCCCAGAGACAAACAATACGTAATCAAGTCTGCAGTCAAGTTAACAATACGTGTTAACGCCATAAAACAAAGGC
>JAOTRR010000038.1:2836791-2850783 GCA_028570945.1 Gogo arcuatus
AAGGGGGGTGGGGGGAGTGAGAGGGACGGTGATCCACACTCCATACCAGTTGGTGGTGGTAATGCATCAATTTATTCTTTGCCAACCGGCAATAAATCTCAAAGAAGAAGAAAGAAAAGAGGGCCATTGACTGGGAGAGTGAACATATTAAGTGGTGGGTGTGTGAGGAAGTGGAAAAAAACCAAACCGTAGCCAGCTGGCTCTCCCGTACATCCTACTTTCCAATGACTGCTCCCTGGACAATAGACCGTACTACATCCGACTTCAGCAGATTACTCAGTAGGAGTTTATTCAGCCAGACGAGCTAGTCTCGCTTTGTGCCATCAGATATCATCTCTTTGCGGTAAGGCTCATGGTGGCTGCTTGTGTATTTACATCAACACGGAATGGTGCAAGAACTCAGTGCTAGTTTCAAGTTACTGCTAATCACTTCATTCACACTAGAACTGGGTACTGGTCATTTTTTAACTGCTTTATTTTCACTTTTACTATTGCTCAGTTTTAATAATTATTGTACTGTCTTGCAAATTTTGCACATGTGCACTTGATGTAGTCCTGTGTAGGTCTGTGTAGTCTCATGTAGTTCTGTGTTGTTTTATGTAGCACCATGGTAGTGGTAGAAGAACATTGTCTTGTTTCACTGTGTACTGTACAAGGTGTATATGATTGAAATGACAATAAAGTCACTTGACTTGATCATGGTATTTGTTTGTACAACATTTGCGAAGGGTTTTATAGCAACACAGACCTAAAAACACAAGTTTGCTAGCACAGTGGGATTATTTGGATTGGTGCATAATTCAAAATGCTATGCTAAGTAACGTTACCTTCCATGTTAGCTAAGCTACAAACCTACGATCCTCTCTTAGGTCACTGTAGTTTTGTAAAAACAATTGAAACAGCTAACTCTTGCTTGTTTTTACTTCCCTGTGATTTCGATGATTCGTTTGTATGCTTGCACGTTGTTCGTTTGATGACGTTTTATATTATAATGTTTTTTTGCTTCAGCTATGAGAAGGAGACTTTTCTCTTTTGGTCAGCTAGGCCAATTGTTAGTGTCATTGCCTTGGCAAATTCAATGTCCATGAATTTGATGGGGTGGAGCTTCTGAAGGAGCACTGAAGCGAGGTTGGCTGTTGAGTTCGAATATCAACAATCTTTCTCCAGAATCGATGACTCTCCCTTTAAATCCATTTCCTGACTAAGGTACACTTTGGCTGAGTGACAAAAACAGGTCTGTGGTGATGGTGACTAATAGTTCTCTATTGTCTTTACAGTTGATAAAAGCTGGGAGACGCAGAGACACCCGAGACGGCAGAGACATTTTATGAACCTGAGGCTGGCATAGCTGAAATAGTTAAAAATAGCCTCATGTGTGTACTAATCTAAAATTCCATGACTGGAAAACAGTTTGAAGAAGACAAGTGATTATAACAGGTATAATACGATATATAATAATCAGTCGTGTAATGATCCTACATCAAAAATCTTCAGCTGACTCGTGTTGGAGCTTCCTTTTAAGGTAAACGCATTCAATCTGATAAATAGCTAGAGAGACGGAAAGACTGGGAAGGGTTGATAAAGGCTGAGGGTCACTCAGTACATTTATGGCTTGAAGCCTTTTTCCTACTGCCCCATTTACTAAATTTGGGCACAACATGCACAGGGTTATGAAGCCTTAGATGAGAGAAGAATATTGAGGTGTTGCTATGCAATGCTGAGCTCTCGAAATTATACCTCTCATCTCTGATTTATAAATAAAGAAATCAGCTTATGTGACATTTTGCGGTTCATACTTAAGTGGATTCAATTTAGTGTATTTTAGGAACTTCTGGAACTTCCGTGTTGCTGATGGAGTGACTAATAGAGACCTGCTCAGTAAACAAAGAAATGACCAAATCTGAGAACATCAGCTCCAAAAATATTGGAGGAGGAGTCAGCAAAATGACTAAAACTCTCCACTTAAACATAACATGATGTGCTGCATTTGACCAAAATGAAGTTGCGGACACATACGAGGCACAAAAGACTGCATATGCAGAGAAATATACTATACATAATCAGTTAAAAATGCAATGAAGCCTATCATATAAGAACATTTAAAAAAAAAGAAGAAGTCTGAAACAGCTGAATATTTGAGAGGAATTGGAAGCCTGAGCATATTAACGTTGGAGCTAAATGAACTAAATGAATGCTTAAACTCTTAGCCTATAATAAATAGACACAGCACATAGTTAGCAAGCAATGGTAAAGAAATCCTCTCAGTAAAGGAAATGATGTACAATGCAGGGCACAAACAAAGCAAAATTACTCCTATATTTTAATTTCTAGTCCAAAACCTATGATTTTACCTACGACTTGACCACATGACCGTATAATTTTGTATAACTGCATAGTAATATAAAAAACCTATTACGTACGTTCTCTCTACATCATCTGTACTGTTAGTAATCTGTCGACTCACGTTGCAGTCCAGCAGGTCGATGCTGTCCAGGCTCTTGCTGCGATGAACTCGTCCCTTGATCCTACGCAGTGATGGCTTCCCCTGGCTCACCGCCACCCCAGGGGGCACCGGACCAGACGAGGTGGCAGCGTCGGAGCTGGGGGGCACCCTGGGGCACAAATGCAAAATGACACGTTCATATTATCAGGCTTGGAACTATAAACTTAAAACAGAGCAGTGTCACAGGAAGTACAGGGGTACAACTCAGTGACATTCGAGAACAGACTTAGCTCTTAGAAAACGTAAAAGAAATAAACCGGTCATATCCACCATTTCACCTGATAGTTGTATGAACAGATGTGCATAATATCGACCATGGTTTTAGCAAATACTCAGCTCATGTGAATGTTAGAAATGAGTCGTGAGTCAGTTAAAGGGTACTGGTACAGCATTTAAACATGATTGATATCGATAGTACAAGCCCTAATTATAATAACGCACACCAGTGCAGCCACCTGATTAGCTACCATAAGCGTAAAAGTCCAAAAGCACGTCAAGTTTTATTGCATATAGGCAACCAATATGGCGTCCAGGATGTGACGTCAAGTCGTCGGTACTGGAAGTTAAGTTAGCCGATGAAAACATAATTGTTAGACTGGATTTAGTCAGATGAAAAAGAGTTATCTTCAAGTCAGTATGGATAGCGGAGAAACCGGATATCTGTATGAACCTCGGAAAAAGGACTATCCGCGTCTGGAAATGATTTTAATGTCCTGGATAGGAATTTTCTGGACATTATTAAATGATTATTATCTGACCCAGCTTTCAGGAACCATTAGGAACAACGCATTTCATTAAACTACCATTACAGGCCAACAGAAACACATTAAAACCCATTAGGAACCACTAAAAAACCTCAACTGGTTTCTAATGATACATTTTGTCTTCACAATAAAAACTAGTGTCATTTTTGCTAACATGATTTAGGAAACATTGTCTAGGTGGTTTTTTTTTTATACACACTGTCATCCTTTAAGCTTTCTTGTCTTTTTCTCATCATTTGCATCATGGGTTAAGCTAGAAAACAGTGTGATTGTGTTCAGGGATTCAGTCACACAGTTCTCTCAGTAGGTGAAGAAAACTGTGCACAACGAATGCTTTAGATCCGTCAGTGTTCCACGTTTCTCGCACTGAGTGCCTTCCGTATTGGACTAGAGCTCCAGCACGGCTCTGTCGGGTCTTAAAGGTAGTCTAGGTAGCAAACGTTTTTCTCTGGACTAGAGCTCCATTTTTAAAGGCTTTTTCTCCCTGTTGGTTTAGAGGGCGACTCGAGGCAAGTGTGCAGAAGTGGTTTTAATATTATGTGACAGCCGAGGGCCCAGTGCGAGGTACGAGCCTTAATCCTCCACTTCTCTCTCTCTCTCTCTCTCTCTCTCTCTCTCTCTCTCTCACACAAAACCCTCCTTTCTCAATCTTATTCTTTTTCTCTCATTCTCTTACTGTAGACTGATAAAATTTCAGGTGATGTGATAAAAAAAAGCTGTACAAACAATTACAGTGACTGGAAATAAATCTGTGTTAAAATGCCATAGCTACAGATATTAAGGTCGTTAGGAAATTGAAGAGTTTTGGAGTTTTTACACTCATAATAATACCTGTAACATTACGATTCATAGAATGAAAAGATTGATTAAATTAGTGTACAGTGAACTAAAAAAAAAAGAGCGTAAATAAAACAAGCGTGTGTTTTATTAGGGTGGATCCAATAATTGCAGTCGTAGTCCATACCATAGCTCAAAGGCTAAGGCAAGCAGCATCAAACTGGGAATATCCAGAACTGAAAAACAAACCAGGAAACACGGAACACTGAAACTTGGAAAATGGCTAGGACGTAACGAGAAAAAAATGACTTTGAAACAAAACGGAAACAGATACACCGCCACAATACCCTGTGACTTTATTAGAATCTGCTATTAGAAATGCCTGAGAGAGAAATTGTGTTTATTTATAAGAAAGAAAGAACAAGAACTGGGAGGAAATCGCAGGCACTGGTCACCTTGAAGGATCTTAATGGTTACATGTACGGCATAACAGATGTAACTCTTGTGCACTCAGTACAGCAATCAAGCCTAAGTGCGTTATGGCATAAGGACTTGTCATAAGGCTCAAGTTTATTGTACGAGTCCATATGCCATGGAGGCTCGGGGCACTTCAGAGTTCCACGACTTCGGTCGATGATTCTCATGATCGTTCTCATGACCTCTTGTAAAACTACACAACCTCAATGGCGACCACTGCCTGCGATTTCTTCTCCAAAAATTGAGAAAATAACATCACGAAATCCTCAACATGCCTCATTTTAACACACGAACATTGCTCTTGCTTTTGTCATAGTAATTACGACTTTATAATATGACTTCCTTCCTCAAAATATTTATACTGTTCTCAAAATATGGCAGCATTTTTTTCTTGCAATATAAGACACTGATTTATTTCTTGAAATATTACAACTTTATTCTTGTAATCTTGTATTATCATTTTTTTTTAAAACAGTGACCCTAAAACGTCGCTGTAAAAGAAGCAATGCACTGAAGAATCAAGTGTTTTTAGAAGTAAAACACTGCGACGCTTTTGAGACGTGAGCTCCATCACTTAGGCATGTAACGGTATATCGTGTGATGATAAACTGCGATACAATTTATGATGATATGAATAAATGAAATAAAAATGAATCACGATTATCATCAGGCTGTGTAATCTCAGTTTTTCCTAGCTGTAATTACATTGTTTAGACAGCAGAAGGCGTAATAACGCACAATAGCGGGAATGAGCACGACTTCACTGTAGGCGGAAGTAACAGCACTAATGCTGTGACAACACAAAAAAAACCAGATCTAAAATGGGAAAGAGCTGTTGTGTGATTGATTATACAAATAGATTGAACAAGAAATCAGAGCTCTCTTTTTACAGACTGCCGAAAGATAAGGTGAAGCAAATGAGGCAGTACAAATGTTCATAAAAGTTTATTAAGAAAAGGCCGATTTGTTATTAACTTTTTTCATTTTTAATAAAAGGAATATTTTAGTTAATAGCTATTATATTTTACTCCAACCTTCACAAATGTGAGTAAATATTGTTGTTTATTAAGAAAATGAAACAAAAGTAGTTGTGTTTTTTTAATTTAACAAAAGGAATATTTAAGTTGGTAAAGCATGGGAAAATAATTGTTGCATTTTTTGGTAATAAAATTTTCTTCATTTAATTTTTTTTTCCCCAAAAATATTGTGGGTTAAATCGAATCATGAACCCAATATTGTGAATTGAATCGAATGGTGAATTGGGTGTCTAACACCTGTCTGTGAACCGGAAAACCACTGAAACAACATCCAAAACCCAAAGTAATTGGGCTACAATCAGCATATAGCGGAGTGCAAAAGTTTGTACATCCTTAAAGGAAAGAAATCGTTCAGTCAAACATAAACAGTCAAATGGTGCAAACTGTGTTGAATGTATCGTACTGTGATCAAACACCAAGAAAAATTCCTAATACATATAAATGTACAGTATACGGTGAATACATTAATTAATTGCGATTCCGATATAAAGGTTTCGTTAGAAAGCTGTGGGCTTTGAAAATCAAACGCAAATAAAAAAACAAACCTTTTCACGGTTTAGCAAATAATTCCTAAATTTTTAACCAATACGTAAGACATAAAGCTTCATTGTCAGAGACGCCAACTGCAGAAAATCAAAGGAAAAAAAAAACATTTTCTTTGTATTTTCACTACCTGCCATTCTGTTTTCTTTACTTTGTCAAGTTGTGATTAAAAAAAATCTTACTCTGCCTCTAAGTTTTAGAGCCGTAACAACTTTTATGACCTGTAAAACTAAACTAGTGAGTCATAAATCATCATCAGCAGTTAGCATGTGTTCTCTGAGGCTCTGCAAACAGGACACAATGTCCTTGACGCTCACACGTCACCCAAAATCCATCCCTGGGCCTCAGAAATGACTTACGCGATGTCCAATTGCATTCAGTCAAGATTAACACTGCCAAAGTGCTTACAGTCCAAACTAAAAGTGGTCAGTTTTCAGAAGATTATAACACACTGCCTGTCTGATTTCTGTATACAGTCGGAGCGCGAGTGCTTTAACATGAGGTAATCAGAAGTGTGACACGGATCACGACCCCGATTAGACGGGCGAGACAGATCTGACAGATGGAGGGAGAGATTAGGAAAAGAGATGTGGATAAGACGTGATAGTACAACGGTCACTAAGTGATTCCAGATAGGGTCCAGGTTCAGGTTGTGTCAAAGTTTCACGCAGGTGACCCAGTTGACACGGTTCTCACGAACAGGTGTGTTGAGGGATCATGCTTCAGGAGTCAAGTCAAAATGAAGGACAATTAGAATAAACCATCGACTGCATAAAAAATGGACAGCGCATTATCGCGAAAAAGTGAAGCCACCACAGGTCTAGCACCCCTGCTGGCTGGCTGCAGTACAATTTGTAGCCCCGCCCATCCACATGAGTTTCAATGACAAAATAGCTTCTTTTTTTCCATGTCACTTTTCTCATCTTTCCATTTACAATGTCTAACTTGAACTGTTAGTTTTCCCTATGCTGATATCTTCACTTTTTTATTCTTCCCCAGAAATTAGTTTTTAAAACATTAGTAAACTATATCCTAAGAAGGCGGGGATACACTTGGGAATGACGTGATTGACAGATTTCCCGGAAGAGACCGGCTGTGGCCAGTCAGCTAACTTCATCATAGAATTTACCATCATATACTTTTTATTAGAACTTTTCTAGACACATGCGCAAATACAAACTGTTAGCCATTTCTATTAAAAACACTTGAAACAAACATCGAGAGGTTTAACGGGAAAAAGGCTACCTTAATCGCACTAGCTTAATCACGCTAGTGCATATAGCCACCATGATAGTAACATTACTTCAGTATTAATAACATCCAGCCGGCCAGCTATCGAAATTTGCGCAAAAGCCATTTGTTTGTCAGTGAACACATACACTACCAATCACATAAGGATGGATTCTATAAGTAGGTTTCCCAAATAATACGTTTTTAACTCACTGTGCACTGCTGACTGCAGTCTAAACCAACCTCTCTTCCTGAAACCACAGTTAATCTGTGTTTCAGTTATTGAATTTCCAGTTTATGTGATAAATGTCCTTCCTAGATGCATCTGTATTAATGAAATATCTCCAGCTCAAACTATTTAAGCTCTCAGGATAGATGCAATAAAGAGAATTTGGGAATGTGACCGTATACATCTGATCCAGAGAAAGGGGCGGGGCTACCAAAGCAGTGACTTTGCCCCTCAGGACTACTGCGCAGACTCTGGTTACAAATTTGACAACATGGCGGAGGCATTTTGGCTTCATTTCTATAGAATGGGAGTGAACAGGAGCACACCGTAAATTTTTTATACAGTCGATGGAATAAACAAGATTTTGAGTTACCAGTTGAACAAAACAAGAAACATGAAGAGGCAAAGGGTCAGGCGATTGATAAAACAGGCATAAACTGGGCAAGGCTAAATGTAGTAATCATGTCCACACAGGACACAGAGATCCAAAAATCAGGCAAATAATATCGGCACAGAATCCAGTTATTATGTGGCCTTCATGTTAGTGTTGTAGTACTCGAGACCGGTCTCAAGACCACTTTTTGAAGGTCTCGGTCTCGTCTCGGAATCAACCGCATTTTTACTCGGTCTTATCTCGGTCTCGGACACAGAGGACTCAGGGTTTTATTTCAAGACAAGTCAAGACTTGGTCTTGTCTTGGTTATGACTTGGTCTCGGTTTAGGTGGTCTTGACTACAACACTACTTCATGTGCTATCGAAAACATTGTAATTACAAGTTCTGAGCACATGAATGGACAAACAAAAGTCGTAATTACTAGTGGGAAAGTTAGGGGAGTTGCCGAGTTAGCGGGATGGCGCTAAAAAACATGGTGCAAGGCAAGGCATCAATATATGTTAAGGATTCATTTATTTCATACAATCATATCTGTTTCATAAACAGAAAGTTAGATTAAAGTGAAAATGACTGCTGAACTTCCATTCGTGGTTATTTTCTAGAATTAAATTCACGTAATTTGCTGCAGCATGGTTCAATGTTTTTGACATTCTAGCTTTGTGCTAGATTTCCAGCCATGGACTTGAATGCGTGACAAGTCGTAATTACGATTTCTGAACTCGGAAGTAGGATCTTACAATAAGCACAGTATGAAGGCAGCAGTAGTGAATGAATTAGCACATGCTGATAAAGTTCAGGTGTGCATTATTAGAAGACATTCTTGTGGATCTTGTGGGTCATAGGTTTGAGGTTGAGGAAGCAGTCAATGACATGACACACCCGTAAAACAGACATTTCTAATTTCGAATCACAACCAGGGAGGGTGAAGGCTAAGACGTGCTTCATCTGAGAGATGTAAAGCCGCCGAAAGCTTTCATCCTTTCAAACTGCTGCTCAGCAAAACACTAACTTTTGCTGTGATTGATCAGGGAGAGGGAGAGAGAGCGAGAGAGAGAGCGAGAGAGAACGTCCCACCCAGCAAACAAACTATTTCACCTCTCTTAGACTCCCGGTCACGGATTGTCCTTGCATCGTCAGGATTCAATACTCCTTCATGCTCCACAGACTTGTTTTCGTCCCATTTCCATGACAACCATTTTAAAAACACAATATAACAACAGTACATGTTCACTGTTGAAAGAACTATGACTCCACTCCCTCCAAAAAAATCCCAATTTCACTCCCTTAATCAAGTGCCAAAAAATATTTTGACAAGTGTATGACTGCTTTGAGTCACTGTGACTGTTAGCATATGATTCATGGGCAGTCAGACAAACTTGTGTTGTGTCTGCTCATGGCAAAAACTAACTCTCAGTGAGCAAATTATTTCTTTTCTTTTTTTTTCCAGTGATCAGGCTTTTCAGAGCTGGAGCTGAACCAAATAAATGTTCCTCTTGTGAACTGCTGCTGCTGTGCGTGGTTCATTAGAGAAGTTACAGAGTGACTATAATGGCATCGGAAAAACCGAGTGTGAGGACGTGTGTGTGTGTGTGTGTGTATGAGAGACAGATTTTTTTTAGGTTAGCAGTGCTGTGTGGGCTGATTTACTACCACTGAACACATTATCCCGACTGGTTCTTGAGTGTTGTTGGCCTCTTGCCGGGAAGAAGTGTGTACATCTGATAACACTATGCTCTCTTACACACTCGCTTTTGACTCAGTAGTGTGTGTTTATAATACACTTTAAGCATCAATGTCTGGGCACTGGAAAAAGTACTGGTGCTATTTGTGTGCATTTCACTTGCTGCTGTAGCTTGTTTCTGTGATATAGCAAAAAAATCAAACAAAACAGCACAATGTTAAGTTAATCTGACAAATTTATTTTGTATTGTGCGTTGAGTGAGTTATTTACACAGCAAAGATCATTTTCGAATTTTCAACCAATTTTTCGCTGTACAGTCTGAAGTTCGTAATTCGGGGTAGAACATAGTGTAAATTCATCGAAGTTCTGTTATTGGCCTGAAGTTATTAGTTTCAATCCTTAGGTCTTTTTAGAGCACGACTCATTAACTGGCAGACCACGACAAAGTATTTTAGTGGGTCGAACCGAGAACTCGAAAAATACTGTAGCAGAACCGAACAACGTGAAAAAAAACTAACCACAGTCCAGCAGCTCGAGTTCATTAAACATGAACCATCATGGCTTCGTGTAAATATTTTAGCTGAAGGCATCTCATCAAGGAAGGGAAGAATTTTTATAGACCTTCTTAGATTTTTTTAAATTTTATTTACACAATCTGGTGCGACTAGCAACCTGATAACATGGCTTAACGACGAAAAAAACCCAGGAACGTTTAAAGACAACTAGACAGAGAAGTATGCATTTATTCTCTGCTTCAAGTTCAAAACGTACCTCATCTGTTCAGGGTCTGTGACTCTAGTCAAAACTGGTCACATGCAGCATGACTAACAATCATATGTTTTATTTATGCAGACAAAGCAATCGTTAGTGGTTACACATTAAACGGTAACTGTTGTTGCTGTTTATTCATGTTCGTTACTTATTTAGACCTTTGTAAGGAAATAATTTTATGTAGCTGGACCTTCAAAAAGTACCCATACTATAGAGTCTATAGTTCCCAGTTACTTAGCAACAGTGTTTTCAGAGCTGTAACCATTTGAATCCTGAACATGCCACTTATTTGTTTTACAATGTTAAAAGCATGAAGTTCAGAGTTTCATGTAAACACATTATTTCTTGTCATTGTAGCCGTCGGTAATTAAAATCTCTAATATTCCTTCTCCACCTCTATGATCATCTGTTCATTCCAGTGGTCCTGGAGTCAGTTTCTGACAGACGACACACAGATACATGCCAGGACAATAAGTAATGGAGCAGGGATTAGGAGTAAAGTAAACAGGTCCACAGCTGGGCAGATACATGTTTGGGGTTAAGGAAGCTTTGTAGTGGCAATATTTCATCTTTGGTGGATCTAAAGCTGAGGAATTGTGAGCAAACTGTCAGCCTTGATGGTTCTTCTTGATACTTTTTAAAAATGATACACGATAATATATGCATGATGATATTTTGTTTGTTAACTACCAGAAAAATAGTAGTACCGGTACCCCATTTGCTCAACAATACTTTGATTTAACATCTACAGAAAGAAATTGTTCAGCACACATGAAGGACAGGAAAAAAATATTTCAGTACAAACACCCAATAAGATACTGGAGTATCTCAGATAGGATATCATCATATCACCCAGCCCATGTACAAAACTGTTTTTTATTAAAGATGTATCATCCAATGCTTGCATCCTCATAGTAACCGACTGACTGTGTGCAAGCTTCTGCTCCCTGTTCTGGCTCTTTTCAGTGAGTCAAATCATTTGACTCAGCTCACCGATAAGAGTCAACTCTCCCAAATGATTCTCAGCACATTTTGCAATATTTTGATCAGCAATGATTCTGTTGTGCCTATTTTAAGTTCTAATTAACAAAATAACATTTTGCATTTTATAAAGTCATTAAATATTTGTTAATTTGTCAGCAAGGTACTACAAATGCACACTGACAAAAACTGTAAGCCTCCCTGCATTAATTTATTTTTTGTACTGCTGTGCTGATACTTGTGCTTCATTAAGAAGCTATATTTCCATATATCGTGGTAACCGATCAGAACACTTCCCTTAATACACACTTGAATGCATTTTCAACCCTCTCTGTCATGAGGCTTCATATACACAACTGAGTGTCAAACACACACACACACACACACCATTCACAGCTCAGATATTGAAAAGACGTTTCCAAGATGTTTCCATTTTGATTAAATTACATGACAAGAGTAATGGAATTGCCTCACTCTATAAAAAAAGGACAAAAGTTCTCCTAAAACACTAACTTTCTCAACAATCACTTAAAAGGGCTGATTCAAAGAGTCGACTCATTGAATCATTTGCAAACGAGTTTGCAAGTTATAAAAAACAACAAAAAAAACATCACAGCCAACAAAACACCACTATTAGGTCAGGATGGGTGCTGGTGTTGATACTCAATATGGGATCGGTACATTCCTACCTTTTATAATCCCTCCACTGATAAACTGTCAATCTGAATTAGGCAATATGTAAAGACTGATTCATTAACTCAATATAATACATACAAGCAATTTCATCATTAAATAACACTGAGCTGTGCGGTAAAAAAAATTTTTTTTAATTAATTAATTAATGACCCTGGCTGTGTATCATTATGAGAGAATAAATCTGGACACATTTAATGAGGTTCTTAATCAGATCTTATATGCAGTTTAATGAGATGTCTCAAGTGGACACAATAACGTGTCCAAGCTGTGAGTTCAAAAGAGCAGCGATTATCCAAAATCTATCAATTCATTAGACTCGCAGATGGCTGTAGGTGTGTGTGTGTGTGTGTGTGTGTGTGTGCGCGCGCTGAGCAGGGGTTAAATTGGCAGTACTATAATGAAAATAATGTTGTTGATGATGATGATGATACTGTATTACACTGCTTCACAGAGAAATGCTTTCATTTCCGAGGATATATTCATGTCATGTTAAAGCACAATGTGTTCACTATATCGCATATCATTGCCAGCAAATAATGAGAAGATATTTTGCTATCATTTTGATTTAAATTAAGAACCATCCATGCAATTTTGGTTAATAAATGTTTTATATATAACTCTGTTTACCTCCGTATAATAGCATAAATTGGGCAGTTCGCTACTGTTTGCACCTCTACAACTACTACGCTCTCAGAAATAAAGGTACTAAACTACAGTGTGTGGCATCATAAAAGGTACCTCTTTTGTACATTTTCTATGTATCTTTACCTAGAAAGGTGCATGTAATGTATCTTTAAAACTTTACTTAAAGAGCTAATTGAAGGCATGGCAATGGCCCTTAAAAGTCCATCGATGTACCTTATACAGAATATACACTAATCCTGACAACGCCACAGCCACCCATGGCCAGGAACAAACAAGGGAACAAAATTAGCTGGGATCTCTGGGTGGGAGGAGCATACTCTCATTCCCCTGTCAATCAATTCGATATTAGCCAATTTTTGCATCTGTGAGCTCATGTATGCAGAAGAGGGCTGACAGTGTTTTCCTCCAAACTGCCCTGTGACGCAGCATGAAGAGCCATATGAAATGATGTGGAGGCTGATGTGAGGTGTTGATGTAAGGCTGGCTTTATGAGTCTTGGAGGAAGTACATGTTTGCTCCACCCTCCCCAGTTGGTAGCTGTCATAGTCATAGAGGTGAATTAGCTAGTGGGTGGAAATTGGCAAAACCAGATTGGGATGTGTGTGTGTGTCTGTGTCTGTGTGTGTGGAGGGGGCGCTAAGGGGAAATAAGGGGAACCACCCCAGTGACAAAAAAGGGATGTAGGTAAGTGTTGGCCAGTAAGACATTCTTCTTCTTCTTCTTCTTCTTATTATTATTATTATTATTACTACTGTTACTACATTAGTGCAGTTATCTCAGTGTGCTGTGATAAGCTAGTTTGAATAATAATAATTAATGCCCACTACAACATCTCTGGGAAATCTGGATTAAATGAAAATTCATTTAATCATTTTCCAATGGCAAGGATTGCCAAGGAATGTAATGATGTGCAGGAACAAGTAGGTTTAGCTAGATAACATAGACGTTAACTTGGACCTAACTTGGCCACCCCGATAAAGTCAGTGGGTGTAATCAGGCCACCCCAATAAAGTCATTGGGTTTAACCTGGCCGCCCCGATAAAGTCAGTGGGTCTAACCTGGCCACCCCGACAAAGTCAGTGGGTGTAATCAGGCCACCCCGATAAAGTCATTGGGTCTAACCTGGCCGCCCCGACAAAATCAGTGGGTCTAACCTGGCCGCCCCGATAAAGTCAGTGGGTCTAACCTGGCCGCCCCGACAAAGTCATTGGGTCTAACCTGGCCGCCCCGACAAAGTCAGTGGGTCTAACCTGGCCGCCCCGA
>JAOTRR010000038.1:2859359-2870664 GCA_028570945.1 Gogo arcuatus
AAAGTAGTGAATGGATTTTGATGAAATTTGGTGTACAGCTTTAGCATTATCCTAGCTTCAAGTGATTTGATTTTGATGTAGATAATATGTGGCTTGGCGGAGATATGCACCCTACCGAGTGCCCTTCTAGTTTGAGCAGTGTATCGGACAGAGCTGTCACTATGATACAATATGGTAATAACATGCAGCGGATGAATTAAAAGAAGGGAATGATGGATATGGGCAGCAAGGGATCCATCTATCTGGCAAATGATATAAATAGCTGATATAATAGGAAGTGTCATTCCAATGCTAATGGCAAATGATGGTGGCAGTTTTACAAATGAATGATTTTCGAATCATTTTAAATAATAATCTTGCACCACATCACAAATCAAGCGTAATCGTGCATAAATTGATTCATGCATCAAAATATTCATCCTCTCAAAATATTTAAATTGTGGATACTGTATGACAGACTTTCTGTGGAAAAGCTGTGGTATAGCACACTTTTACACAGATATATAATGGAGTATAATATTATACATTAGCACTATCACATGCACACACACACTCTTGCACCTTGAAAGATAAAAGTGGTTTTATATAATAAGAACACAGGTTTTGAAACAGATACAGATCCCTAGAGCCTATTTATAAACCTCACAAGAAACAAAGTGTCGGGGGGGCAAATGTAAATGTGCCCGTTCTTTAACTGACTTTGAGCTCTATACAATAGAAAATGGATCAGGATAAAATAAAAGCCTTTACATGGAACTAATCATTAGTGTTTTATTGATTTCATCTTCCATTTATTGACAGGGGAAAGGACAGAAACTTTTCTTTTAAACGCTGCTCTTATAATATGAAATACGGAATGTGTATGTGTATGTATGCCACTTTATTTTAATCCTTTCTATGTTTACTGTAACACAGCTGCCTTTATCAGTGCCAATGTTGGAATCAGGGAGGATTATGTGTATGTCTCCTGCACTGTGAGTGTGTGTATTGTTAGGGAGATGGAGAGGGTATATTTCTGCTGCATCACACATTTCTGAATGGGCAAGTCAAGGTCAGCCAATCAGCAGGGAGCCAGAGTCAGTGGAGGTAGAAATCTGAAGCAGCACCTGAACACAGCATGGCCTGAACAATATACACAAACGCAAAGACACGCTCTAATCTGACATGCACATTGCAACATCACCATAGCATGGTCCAAATAATACATATACACATACTGTATATGGACACACACGCACAAATACAGAATGGCCAGAATCAGAATCATGCTACAATTAAAAAAAAGTCGTACATGTAAGAACCAGTTGTATATATTCATGCTGAAAGCTTACTCTCTTCTTTCTCCTTAATTGATCCTTATTAATTCATAAATATCCACTTAAATATGGTGGGTCAAATTTGGATCAATTTTGGAATCACAGACTGAAAGACATAGGCTCAAGAAGCGAAGAAGGTATCAGCTGGGCTGAAGGAAGTAGGATCAAGAAGTCAAGGAAACATCAGCTGAGTATTGGGAAGCACCCAGTGTTTTTCTTCACTCAACAGAAGCATACTCCTGTTCTGCCTGAACCAATAAACATGACTGAATTCTCATCCCTGGAGAAAAAGCTTGGTAAAATGGGCTGGATGAAGGATTTCTCAGGATCAAGGAGGTAGTCTCGGCATGGTTAGCAGCTCATCAGTGCATCCTGGCAGGCCTTCTACTATATATGCCAGCCAACCCTTGCACCTGATCTACACAACTTTTCAATCTCCCCAAGTTCTCCCACTCTGCGATTCCTCCACTGGCTTCCTATAGCTGCCAACATCAGATTTAAACCACTGATCCTTGCCTACAAAGCCAAAAACATACCCCACCTACCTGAAGGTACTTATCAAACCCTTATCAAACGCTGATCAACGTTGTCTACAAAACACAGTCTTCTGCTTGCATAAGGTTACTTCACTTTGCGAATCATGCCATTCAACCAAAAAGCTCAAGTTAAGCATCATTTTTGTTACATTATGAATTCTTTGAAAGTAGATTTTTTTGTGGTTTATTTGGGGAAAAGTCACAGATGGCATGTATTTTTTTCCATGGCTAATCTGATACCCCATGTACTGCACCTCAATGAGTCATCAAGTGAAATTTCGGTCATGAATTCTGAATCGTGATCAAGCTCCAGATGATCCTCACTCGAGGTGAACAGCAGTGTGAGTGCATGTCCCATGCACAGAGTATGGAAAAAAAATCATTAAAAGTTTTCATAACAATAGTAATCTTTGTAGATTAATATCTTTTCCATCCATACTTTGCCAGTGTAGCTTCTCTTCCTGTTGTACGGTTGCATTAATCAATAAACAAGACAAGAACATTAAGTGACTTATCTCCAGTGACACAACTAGAGTCTTAATTAAATATCCAAAATGGCCAAAGTATCCAGTATTAAAGTGCTCTCAATTTTATTCCAGTACATCGCACAAGAATGCATTGTTTACGAATTACAGGCTCAGACCTACCAAAGTCACAGAGAGCTGATATATGTAGGCAATTACTTTATGAATAAACATCTACCAGCTGAGGTCCATTCTTTTACTGAAAAGCTATTTCACTTTTCTATTTGAAACACTGGCATTTATGGGCACTTATAAAACTGAGAGCTTATGATAAACAGTGCCAAAAGGTTTAAGTAGAGAACAAGCTACCTTGCTTTAAACTACTAGTGAAGGTGACAAATTTAGCAATATTAAAGAATATTTCTAAAGTAATATTCTTTAATAATGTCTTGTGAAGAATTTGAGGTTTGGCTTTAAATTTAGACAATTTGGCCATTGAACCAGTAATTGATTTTCTAAAATAACTTGCAAACACAATTCCTCAGAGCAAAGTTATTATTATTTTATTTATTTATTTTTTTATTTTTTTATTATTATTTTTTTTTTACATTTACTTCTTAAATCAAAGCCTTAAATGTTCTGGAATATAAAAACATTTTTCATTTCTGCAATGTCATTAGGCAGCATTCTCTTCTTGGCAATGTCCAGGAATGTTTTTAAGTATCTCGGGAATATTAAACCCATTTTTTGGTTTGCAGAATCTTTTTAGGTCTCAGTTTAGAACCACATCCATGTCATTAGCCAGATAACCTGCTTAAAGCGCAATCTGAAATTGCGAACTAAAAAATGAGTAATGGAAACGTGAATTTTGAAAAAAAACTCAAATATCCCCAAAATGTCTATACACCCGCATGAAGTGGTTTTTCAGATGATTTAGCAATATTTAGCAAAATGTAAATGGAAACATATTTTTCTCATTCGATTAAACACTACCACAGCTACTGCAGTGGGTGCAATCAAAATCTCTTGCCAAATATCATGTCTTGGAGATCCAAATGACTATCATGAAAGGAGAAAACCCTGCTTTAATCATCTGAAACATCACTCAATGGAAACAGAGACTACTCGCAATTGTGTTTTGTCGACTTTTTTTTTAAAAATTGCTTCTATTTTGAGCAACGCGGCAATGGAAACCCAGCTACTGGCTTGAGTCAGTCCATCTGCTTGCTTGGCAGAAGAAGCTTCTAGAGACAGTGACAGTGTCTGGTATAGTTTTTATTTGGAGTATAGAACAACAGAATTTTAAGAGTCTGTTCTCAGCGCAGAAGATGGCCTTGTGTGGGGCTTCATGACCATTTGGACTTATGCCAGCATCAAACTACACAAATTCAGCCTGATTTTGACATGATTTTGTTGTGGCTGACAAATTTACAGCTCTGGGCCTGAATATGAATGTCGGGAAAGACAAACGGGTTTTGTAGCGCAACATAATTGAACAACAGCGACAACACCCCAACGAAAAGTCTAGCATGTCCGAATTGTTTGTATTTTCTTGCCTAGTTTGAAAACTCCTTGAGAGCCATGATTGACAATTTCCTGACCCTTGTCCCCGACTACAAGCAAGGACACGAATGACGATTGGTCGGGGTCAAACTTGTAGTGTTGCCAGTCTCCCAACCAAGACACGGCAAGAATTTATGGCACTAAGATTGCCTAATCTGACATGGTGTCCATCATGAAAGACAAAAATATCAAGTAGTCTGATACTGGCATTATTCTGGATTTCTGTTCTATTAAACATTGCCAAAGCTGACAGTTACAATATGCAGAGTCGAGATGACTTTGAATAAAAGAAAGGCTTTAACCCCCTGTCTGAAAATTCAGATGGCTGTCAATAAGCCATAATGGAAAGTTCTTATTTTCTTATATTGTTCATATTTGGCCTTGTGGTTATGACTGAAAATATTAATGTAGGCTGACAGTTCTCATCTAATGCCTAAAGGTTTCACCTGACATTAACTTAACCACTATATCCAAATGAAGCTAATGAGGGCCAAGTAATTTCAGCTTAAGTTGCAAGCTTAAATGTTCAAAATGATGTACAATTATGTTTTCTGTTATATATTTCATTTGTTCTTGAGCATTAGTAACTCAAAATGTCTTCCTGAGACTAGCCAAGACCATAGAATATTCATAGATTAAAAAATTGCAAGAATTAAAAGCTCTCTACTGCCTGGTCTCAAACACCGCATTAAATATCCAAAACAGTATAGCTACCATTTTGGTACAAATGTTTAAAATATTTTAGTCTTTAAAAATTGCACATGGAACAATATGGTTGAGGATGTAAGTAAACTGGGTCTAACATAGAACCTTTTTGAGTATCTCGCTCTCATGTCAGTTTGAGTTCTAGTAAATAAGCTCTGCCAACAATCTATGTCAGATTTAGACTCAGGATAAGAATATGAAAGTATTATGGGACGTGTTTGGGTGGTGTATGTCTGGGTCTGTGTGTGTTTGGATAAGACTAAGGCTGTTTAGTATGCCTAAAAAGAAACAGACCTCTGTGTTGGAGTCTAAGATGAATAAAAGCAGATGCTGTAAAACATCCTGATATATTATTGACTATCTATACGCCAGGGAACAGGAAGAGAAGTTAGTACGACCAGAGTTGACTAATTTCTGTTTATTATCATGACAAGCACATACTGTGAGGGGAAACTGTATAACATTCATCTATCACCAAGAGCCTTGTTTAGGCAACAAGTATGTCATACAGTTACAATTAACAACCATGTTTTAGCCTGACATTATTTTAAAATGACTGAATAATCAACATTCTTTTATAGCTCTGCTCAAGTCAGAGCAAAAAGTGACTTGCCAAACCAGTCATCAGAGACAACCAAGAAGTGTCCTCAAAAGTACCTCAACTCACCCCTCTACACATACACACAAACATTCACAAACACATTTTATCATCTGGCCTTCAGGAGAGGTGTCTCAGTGACCTCAGTGACTTCCTCTTAGCGGTCCAAACAGCCTTACGCCTCATAGTCACCATGCCTTGTGCTAACTGCTGTGGCTAGCCAGGGGTCCTCACCCAACCTACATTCATCCTGACAAGGTCTTCTTGGTCCCACAGTGCAGTAACAAGCAACAACACACTTACTAATGCTGACAATCTGAGACAGCTAACTCTTCCTATTGCTGTTTTCCATCCAAAACATTTGTGACCAAAATGCCATGCTGTAGCCTGACTGGTTCCTGTCACATAGACACGTTATGACTTTGGTAGGAATGACCTGGTAGGAATGGTAGGAATTTTGGGCCCTGTGACAGGTTAATAAACTTTACCCCAATCTCCAGACAATTCTGTTCCCTTGGGTGACCTTGGGTTGCCTTGTGTTTACTTAGGGCCCTTGAAATCTTCCCCTATATATTAAACTTTTACTGTTGTTTGCAATGGCAAGTCTATGTCTATAGGTATATATTGAGACTGGGATTCCTTGCAGAACCTGCCAAAAAAGCCATGGGAGCTAGCAGGATTGGCCAAATTTTCTGCGGGAGCAGGCAAGATTGGTGAAGAGTGTCTACAGGATCTAGCAAGGTTGGTTAAGAGCATGTGCAGGAGCTGGCAGAGTTGGTCAAGAGTGTCTGGGAGACCAGAGGGGAGTGGCCAAGAGTGCCTGCAGGAGCAGGTGGGCTTGGTCCAGAGTGCATGCAGAAGTGGATGTAATTGGTCAAGGATGTCTGTGGGAATCAAAGGAATTGGTCTAGAGTATTGCTGGCAGCTGGCAGAATTGGTAAAACTTTCTACAGGACCAGCAGGATTAGTCAAGTGTGAATGTGGGAGCAAAAGAGTTGGTAAAATGTGGGACTGTCAGAATTGTTCAACAGTGTCTTCAGGAGCTGATTAGTCAAGAGTGTCGGCAGGAACTGGAAAGGTTGGTGAGATTAGTCAAGTGTGTCTGCAGGAACTGGCAGGGTTGGTAAAACTTTCTGGGGAACTGGTGGAATTGGTAAAGAGTGAATGCGGGAGGCAGTGGGTTTGGCAAGACTATCTGTGGGACTTGTGGGATAGTTTCAAGAGTGTCTAAGGGAGCTGGCAGGATTGGTAAAACGTTCTGCAGGACTGGTGAGATTGGTCAAGAATGTCTGCAGAAGTAGATGTCTGCACAAGAATGTCTTGGTCAGGAGTATCTGTGGGAGCAGGCAGAATTGATCAAGATTATCTGCGGAAGATTGGTCAAGAGTGTCTATGGGAGCGGGTGGGAGTGGGATTTAAAAACCAGGCCTGGCACACATCTAGTTGAGATCACATCCAAAAAAAAAAATCAGAGCCCTTAACACATGGTCATTTTTACATATGATATTTAAGCACAGTGGTCAATGGCTATTTCAAGTACATTAACTTCTCTCTTAAAACATTTTATAATAAAAACAAACGTATTACCAAACCAGGCTCATTTAGTAGATTATCATCCATGCTTTGGCACTACAGTTGTTCCCATCTTACTCTGAGCTGTACATGTGTTAACGTTACACTTCCTTTCCCACATATCTCACTTGTGGTTTAAAATAGAATGTTTATTTCGGTGCTCTGCCAGAGCTGAGAATTTGATCCGGGAAGAGTTACGACAGAAAAGAAGGCAGGTGAAAGAGATGATGACACTTCAAAGGTGAAGGAGAGGAAAAAAAACCCCAACGATCCAGCAGTGGCCTTAATCCAAAAACACCTGCCATGAAAGAGGCTCCTTTGAAGCGGTTCACCAAGCTGACGTTCCGGCAAATGTTCCAAAAAAAGGAGGCATGGCATTTCCATTTGAAACAAACAGTAGTCTACACACAGAGAGGGACAGAAAATGCATTCGACAGCGGTATGATAAAGCTAGTCTACAGTAGGTATGTGAGGATAGTCAGTTATACATCATGGACACTTCAAAATATTGTCAAACAGTTAAGTTCCATTCAGGACTGCTGGTGTGCGTAGTTTTATGATTGACCTCAAATCAAGGGCCCTACAGTGGCTTTCCGGCAGACTTGCGAGTGAAACCCACAAAATTGCTAACACTCATGGGACTCCTGTTAGATCCTGACCTGTCATCTGTTCCACAGCAAGAGACGAGTGACGAAAAAGTGAAGAAAAGGAGGTTGAAGTACATTTCAATGTCATGCACTCAATGATCTAGTAATTAAGAAATTTCTATAAATCAATAGCAATCGCTTGAATAAAACTTGACAGGTAAGACAATGTGTATGATATATCCTGACATCTGTTAGCAAAGTTAGTTTTGTTTGGGTTAATCAACCAGTTACCTATTTGCTTTTTCTGTAAATAAATTACATTTATACTATCACCACTACTTTCTTTAGGTAGTTAGAGAGTATAATGGTACATTTCGGTCATTGTCATATATCTACGGATGCAGCAACTACAAAGATATTAAGAATGCAGCCACATTGAGGTTTTTTTTTATTTTTATTATTTACACACACACACACACACACACACACACACACACACACATCATGACGTCCTCTAGGACAATTATTTTTTACTGTATAAAAACACAAACCAAATAAAAACCTCGATCTTGATTATTTGCAGGAATTTATAAAAAATAAATTAATACAAAGAGAGACAAATTCATGAGATCAAATTAAAACCACACTGAACACACACTAATATCATGCTCATTTTGACCACCTTAAACTTTTTCTACTCTTTTTCCAAAAAAAAAAAAAAATTTGTCTAATGCCACTTCTGCTTTGTCTATCCTGGCATCCAATGGCATGACAGCTTTCCGGCTTGGTGACAAACAAATTTATCATTAATGAAAGTGCAGGCTGTATAGCTGGTGGGTAATTGGAGTTAGTCTATTTTTGCTCGCCAGTGGGTCTTCCATCGAGTCTGAAGTCATGTCAAACTATAAATAGGACAACCAGCATTCCCTGTACAAAGCAATCACTACATTAAAATGTAAATTTGCCACTGAGGGATCATAAACGGACATACTGCCATCAAATACTGAATTTGGTTTAAATTTCTTCTTTGAATTCTGTATGTATTCTTTGTTTTCTGCTGTCTACCATGTTTTATACAGAATTTCTCCAAAGCTTCAAGGGCATGGGCACAGATTCTACATGTCTCTGGAACTCTGGTACTGGAGTGATGAACGGCATTCTTCCAAAAAATCTTTCCTCCGTTGGTGTTTTGGCGTTGGTGGTGGAGAACGCTGTCTAAACACGTTGCTCCAAAATCTCAATCTAATTATCGTTCGATTAGGTTGAGATCTGGTGAGTGCGAAGACCAAACCATATGATTTACATCATTTTCTTCCTCATCAAGCCATTCAGTGAGCCCTCGTGCCCTGTAAATAGGGGCGGAGTCATTCTGGGAGAGACCATGTCCATCAGGATAGAAATGTTACATCATCCGATAAAGTGGATCAGTCAGAAGCACTTTGCGATGCTTCCCTTTAAGGAGGCAAGTGGAGCCAAAGAATACAAGTCACTTAAATAAATGCCCCCCACAGCTTAATAGAGCCTCTGGTTTTTCCTTTAATCTGTCATTCATCTGTGTGTATTGTATTGTAATTTATTATTGGATGGAAATTAACAAAATTATCTGCCATCCTTTTTGCATCCGCTCTTAATTGCACAATCGGATAAGAATAGCAACAAGAAGTTTGGATGATGTCATGTACCATTATGATAGCCAGATTTAATGGCATGAAGACTAAAGAGCTTCTGAGCTTCTCTTTTTTTCCCCTCTCATCAATTTAATAAGACAAAAGCACACAGCTTGTCATGTTACAGATAAACTGGAAAATGCAAAGTCCTCTGTCCTTCCTGAAGTCTTTTTCGTAGTGGAAAACGTACCGAAGGTTACAAAGAGTTGACACCCAAGACTCATTCCATTAATGTTAAATAAACATCTCCTAAAAGAAAACTTCACCATAACAGTGATTAAATGGTTTTCTTTGTTCAATAACACCACTTTCTTTAATCCATTTAATATTAGCCTTACATTATGTGGACCATCCACCATTCATGTCCCTGTGAATGAACTGTTACCATAGAAACAGTAACTACTGTCACAGCTGTGCTGTTATAGAGAATTAATCCACACCTTCAGATCTGAGAATTCAATAGCGCTGTGATGTAAATGTTACAAACGGTTAAGAATGACCTAAAGAGGCGATATTAGCACTTTAGATTTTCTATAATTCTATTTTTATACTCAGTTAGTGAATCCTATGAGTTTGAAAAACATCAGGCTCACTTGTCTTGATATCGCTGTTGGGATTTACACCATTTAGCAGTGGTGTATAGAAACATAGCTTAAATCATTGTATAGAAGACATTGTTACCTGCAGCTCTTTGTAATGTCTGTTGTATTTTATCTGAGCTCTGCCAGGAGCAACTTGCCAAGGCATAAGCAATCAATTAACGAGTACGATGGTCATAGCCTGGACATAGACATGGACTCTGCTGCACGTAAACAAGGATATAATGGCTTTACTGCTCTCAAAATATGCATGACTAGTGCGGGGAAAGCATGCACAGATATTACTTGTTCATATCAAGATAACTGCTTGAGCTTTTATCACAGTGTAAGAACATAACATAATAAAGCCTTTGGTCTTCTTCTAGTGCAAGTTCACACCACTGTCCAATGCAAAACTGAAGGATGTGTCCTTGTTCGTGTCCCTGGTTACATTCTTCCATTGTGTCATGCACAGACATTTTAATTTGTCAGCCTTTTTAGGGCTTGAATGTTTCATAGCTGATGCTAGTTCTGTAGCATATGCCAGAGTGTGAATGCGAAAAGCAGCTTGGGTGCATCACGGATGGTGTGAATTCACACTCAATACAACAGCACATTGCCAACCATGTGTCTAAAAATGAGCAGGCAGTAGGCAATGTATGAGCTTAAAGAGATATCATGTAAAAATACAATTTAAAATTATGCAGCTGCCAAATGTCTCCGAACTTAGGAGCCTTTATCCTATCAATACAAATACAGTAGGGCAATTTTTTTTTATCTCTACAAACACGTCATTATATGAATTTAATTGCTGGCAACCCAGAGACATCATTTTGGAGGTGAGAGTAAACAAGTGACAAGTAGCTGAAATAGAGACAGTGTTGTCAAACACAACCAGTGTGAATTCCACAATAAACTCAAATAGTCCACAATAACATCACTGCCCTTGATGGGGAGAGGCCAACATTAGACAGATTTCCCTAGTTGGGCATGTTAGGCACAAGCCACTGGTCGAGCAAAGCCCCACATTGGGTAGAAGCCCCTGGTTGGGCAGAACCAAACGTTAGACAGAAACCCCTGGTTGGACAAAGGCCCACATAGGCAGAAACACCTGGTAAGTCAAAGACTCCTGGTCTCGGCTGGGCAAACCACCATGTTAGGCAGAGGCCTCTGGCAAGGGAAACTCACATAGTAGGCAAAGCCTCTGATTGGTCAGAGGCCCCTGGCTGGGAAAAGCCCCTGGTTGAGCAAAGCCCCATGTTAGGCAGAAACCCCTGGTTGTGCAGAGCCACATGGTGGGCAAAGCCCCTGGTTGGGAAGAGGGCTCTGTCAAAGCAAAGCCATGTTAGGCAAACTAATGGGTTGGGCAAATCCCCATGTTGAGCAGAAGTCCCTGTTAAAGCAAGCCCCTACTTGGGCAAAGGCTTCTGGCTGGGCAAAGAACCATTGGTTACTCAAAATGACACTTTGGGCCAAAGCTCCTTGTTGGGCAGAGGTCTCTGGTGGAGCAAAAATCCAGTACAGACAAAGTCAAAGAGTGATTTCCGTTTAAACCGTGAAGTGTTTTTTTTTTTAAAGCAACTGGTGTGCCATTGTAAAGGGGGTGAATAGTTATGCAATCAATTATTTAGTGTGAAATACACTGCCTGGCCAAAAAAGTCACTATTTGGATTTAAATAAGCAAATACTTAAGAGCCTTTGATTGGATAATTACTGTAG
>JAOTRR010000038.1:2912801-2923053 GCA_028570945.1 Gogo arcuatus
ACACACACACACACACACACACACACACACACACACACACACACACACGGTACTGTCACTACTCTGTATTTGAAGGATCCTTCATATAACCAACAAGCGGAATGTGTAGGAAAGCTAACAATCGAATGGATTGGACTGATTAAGAAGGAAGTTATCAGAAAACCTACGAATGCTTCCCTTATGCTTCACACTACATTTAATCATTTCTGATGTGAACATGCTGATTTATTTTACTCAAACAGTATGTGTAGTTGGAGAACCTTGTTGTCACCCATTACCTCTGGGACATACTGTATCATCTCTCTCTCTCTCTCTCTCTTTTTGTTCTCTGTCGTTGGAGAAGATAAGCCAATCACTGAGCTGTAAAACGTGGTCACTGAACCACACAGAGAGTCCGGTCGTTCTCTGAACTTTGTACATTCTCCTCTCTCGCTCTACCCGCATGCATTCTGCCTGCTGTTCGGTCACTGTAAAGGCTCCACTCCTCAGCATGATGAATGTTCATGGTATGATGTCAATATCCAACACTGTTCATGTGATACTGATAAACTCACTGATATCGTAACCTGCATGACCTCCAGGTTTGTTGACTACAGGATTGTTGACATGATGCAACTCTTTATCAACTGTTTATTGTTCCAATAACATTTACATTTCTTTACTTAGTGGACATTTTTATCTGAACAACTTTAAAGCAAGACAGAATACATCAAGATATCATACTTAAGTATGGACACTTAAGTGACTCCGCCCACTTTATGAACAACCTGGTTTTGTTCTTCTCTTCTCTTTTCTTCTCAGTCTCAGATCAGATTTGCCACACGTGCAACTGATTGATATTTAAAATACATCGATAAAAAGAAGTAATGACCACAATTTATATTTGCTAAATGACCTGCTAAATGACAGAGGAGCACATCGTGCTTGTGATGGAAAGACTCATTGACTCAAACACTAACTTGCTGAACATGAGAGGAGCAAATCTCAGTCATGAATGAAAGATTTGTTGCCTTAAATACTGACCTGTTTGACCTAATGAGGTGTCAATCTCGAGAGAAAGAGAGACAGAGAGAGAGAGAGACAGACAGACAGACAGAGACAGAGGAGCGAATCTCAGTCTTGAGTGAAATGATTCAAACACTGATTTGCAGAACATGAGAAGAGCAAATCTCGTTAGTCCTGGAAGGTTTCAGTAATTTAAAAACTGGCCCACTGAATGAGATGTGACTCTTAGTCATGGCTGAAAGGATTCACTCAGTCAACAGAGTCAACACGGCGTGGTGTCGTCCCGTCTCCTCGCTCACTTTTCACCTACAGCGCCTTCTGAACCGATGCTGCCTGGTGACATATTGGCCCCATTAGTGGTGTGTAAAACAGGGCTAGTGTGTAATGCTAACCTTTCCCCTAGATCATGCTTTAGTGCGAGTAGATAAGCTGTGCAAATCCTTACAATCTAGGAGCAAGGAGCCGACTAAAGGAACACAGCTATATCATGCTCGGCTTATCACTAGCACCACGGCTCTGGGTTGCGTTCAAAAACGACTCCCTATTAGAGGACAGATCCATCAAAGGTTGGAGCGTGTGGCGAAGCTGGCGAATGTCGGACGTGGCACGCACACTGTTCAGACAAATGACTGACGTGACACCTTGGTGAAATCTTCAACCAATTGCTGTTTAATATGCAGCGCAGGTGTGTTGATTCAGTGTGAGTTACGGTAATGTCACACCATGACCCTTAGTGTGGCTCGATAAGATGTACTAGAGGAAATTCTATTGAAATTGCAAAGTCATCAGTGTGCTGAATTAAAGCGTGACTGATTTATTGATAATTACTTGATTAGTCTGTCTAATTTGCAAGTTCAAATAAAATAGCAGTGATAGCAATTTCATGTTGAAACACTATTCCCAAAAATGCTACAAAAAAAAACGTTTGCACACAATTACTGTAGGTTTAGGTTTCTTTATTATCTCACACATAAAAAATGCACATTAAGGTATTAATCTGAATTCTTTTATTCCTCAAGCATCTTTTTTTTCCATCACAAAGCCTTGAGTTTGTTTCTGATTTTTCTCAGTTTTGTTTTAACCATGTCTCACAGCTCAACGGTTCCCTGTTCGATCCTGAGCTCGGGTTACTGTCTGCATGTCCAGGTTCACCAGTTTCCTACCTCACTCCTAATGTTCCTGGAATAGCGTTCGGATCCAGCATGTACTCCTGACCAGGATAGAGCGCTTGCTAAGGATGAATAAATTGATGCTTCCTGTTTCCTTCCTTTACGCTCTGTGAAAAGTCGATATTTTCCCTATTAAGCTGAGATGTTTTTCTGATTTACGGATGCAAGCTTTTGAGCTTGAAACTAAAGCATTGCATGGCATTTAAAGTTTGAATATACTGTAAATATGATATGTAGTTTCAGGACACAATGTAATGTGCAGGCCCAGAGGTCAATTTGTAATTAAAAATAATTATAATAAACTTTTTGGGGGGATCTTGTAGCAACACATATCCCAAATCTTAGTAAAATTCTCAGGAGTTGCAGTAAAACCAATTTCACAAGGAGAAGAAAGTTATTATTACTATGCAGAAAGAAACCGAAAATCCACACAGACTTTGGTCAGCTAGCTTTTGTAATCGATAATAAAAATAACTGCTGACTTTGACACAATTGTGTTCATACACTCACCAAACAGTTTATTAGGAACACCTGAACACCTGCTCATTCATGCAGTTATCCAATCAACCAATCACATGGCAGTAGTGCAATGCAGAAAGTCATGCAGATCCAGGTCAAGCGCTTCAGTTCATATTCACATCCAACATCAGAGCGTTGCATTGAGTATTTCGGAAACCGATGATCTCCTGGGATTTTCACACACACCAATCTCTGCAGTTTACACTTGTTTACAGAATGGTGCGAAAAACAAAACACATCCTGTGAGCAGCAGTCCTGCTTTTTGTTGATGAGAAAGGACAGAGGATGGTGAAAAGCCAGAATGGTCTACGGTAACTCAAATAACCACTCTTTACAGCCATGGTGAGCTGAAAAGCATCTCAAAATTCACAACAACTTTGACAAATCTGCAGTAATTATGTGATGCAATCAGGTCAACATGGACTAGAAGCTTAAAGGAATGTTTACAAGACCTTGTTGGAGAATGGAGGCTGTTCTATCGTGTTCCTAATAAAACAGAGTGTATTTAGGCTGATCTTAGAAATCTGGTTTGGTTTCTATAAAGGATAAAAACAGAGGTACTTTTTGATTTTCTCACTCTGAAACCAAGAGAGGGGGTGCGCAAACTTTTCTACTCAGCTGTGGCTAAGGTTATAATTTCATATATCTGAGTGTGTATGGAATGAGGCTGACATCGATTGCTAGCGATTAGTTGTTTGCTGACCAGGCCGTATGTGTGGACTTTGCTCCACTCTCTCTCTCTCTCTCTCTCTCTCTGTTTGACCAGGTGGGCCGTTACCACGAAGCTGGATATAACAAGCGCAAATGACCATTAGCTCTAATTTCCAAATGAATAAAAGGAGGTGACATTTTGTGCAACTTCTTACTTTTGAAAATAGTCCAAGTAACTTTAAATCTGAGACAGAGTTTTGCAAAAACAGAAAAGAAAGAGAGAACGCTTCAAAAAGCGAATGTCATGCACACCAGGAAAACGGGGCTCAGAATAACAGTCATCTTGGGGATTACTGAACATTAAGCAAGCTCACTCGTATTGCACAGCAGAAGAAATGGTTATATTCTTTCTTTTGTGTGTATGTGTGTGTGTGTGTTACCTCATGTGACCCTGCATGCAGACACGGTAGCCTTTCAGATAATGTGTGCAGTGAACATTTGTAACGAAGGCCGAGTCGAGACGTTAGACTTTAACACTGCAGGACTCATTAAACACACCTCATTCAACTCAAACAATCATTAAAGCCTTTATAGACTGAATTTGGTCTGCTTCGGAGAGGAAAATGCAAAGCCGGGTTTACAACAGCCAGTTTGCTGTTGCAGCCAAAAATCACACATCATAAAAGAATTATGGTCATCAGTGCTCTTAGATTTCGTAATGTGACCCCCAAATTTAGTGCCACTGTGAACAAAACATGGCAGACGATTATGTTCTGGCAGTGACAGAAAGTTTTGCATGAGTGAAAGAAAGCACTGCACTGATGTCACCAATAGGAGGCACCATAGGTAGAACATCAGCAAAATTCATGACACGGCTACAAATATGGTAGTATCAATGACAAAAACGAAAACATATACTTATTACCACAAGCTCACTTTGCAGAACATTCCTGTTTACACAAACACATTTTCTTCATGACCTGATTTCCGTATCACGTCGACTGATGACTGATGACATAATCATTTTCTTTAGTCGCAGATCTATCGTTAGAGGATCTTCATTTTGTAATCTGACATTTATAAAATTCGCAAGATTGTATTAGAGCTAGCAGAAGGCTGTGGCTTTCCAGATCTGTACATCATTATGAAGACTGTAATACAGCATGGCCACACATGACTTGTTCAGGTTCTCCAGTGACTTCGTGAGGGATGTAGTTATAATCAAAATTATAACAGTTCTAGACTTAAAAGTTGTACGCAAACGTCCGTTGACAAGTTAGTTGCAAGCGTGAGCTTTGAAAATAATATTGATATCTGTTTCTGACTTGTTACTAACCTCTTCATGCTGATGTGGTAAAGGGAATATTCAGTAGTTGAATATTTGGAGGAATATTGTGGAGGAAAAAAAAATATTTTTGATGTTGTGGCTGCATAAATACGAGTAGCCCATAATTGCTAAAATTAGACCAAATTAAATCACCATATCATCCAAACTTTTATTGCTTTTTGATAGGTGATGCAAAGAGATGCCCTATGCCCCCTGTCATGTGACACTGTAGCATCCAATCTTGGTATTGTTGACATTGTGTGAGGGCTCTGGGTGAATCTTGTGGAAATGATTAACAACGAATAGTATAACCAATGGGAATAAACATCTCCACATATGCTTCTGAACAATGCGCAGTATTGCATCATGTTTGCATCACATCGTAATATTATGCTATCACATGAACTAATTTTATCTAGTTATCTGTGTCGCGCATGCAGCGTGCACCGCAGACTGCAACGCGCGCGCAGCGCCATTAGGACTAATTACCATGCACCTGTTCCTGATTAGAGCGCAATCACAGCGCATGCATAATAGGACTCTTAGTAACACACTAGCTTTGCGAAGTATACGCGCTGTACCTTGTGTCTCACATTACCAAGCCTTTTGTAGCACTGTGTTGATATTCTGGTTTCCGACTCTGTTTCTGTTTTCCTGACTGCATTTTGTCTTTGCCTGGATATTCTGTTTGTGCCTCACATGACCCTTGCCTGTTCTACGACTCTGCCTTTGTCTCACGATTTGGATCTGTTTGCCAGCATGCTTGTTAATAAAACTCTTCCTGCAATTACATCCGCCTATCACCTGCATTACATGACAATCTGACTAACATATAGGCAGCTACATGAAAGAAGCTAATGTTAGCTTCTTTCATATCACAAGCTAACAATGTTAGCTTAAAAGAAGTTAACATCCACATTAGCTTGCGATAATAAAGAAGCTAATGTTAGCTTCTTTCATATAGCTGCCTATATGTTAGCCAGCTAGCTAGCTAAGATTTTTAATTTCATTCATCTTTAAAATTTAAAACTATTTACAAACTTAAAACTGATTTGTGGTTAGTGAAATGACCATATTTTACATCCTCCAGGTACATGCTGATGGGTGACACCTAAATATGAGGGGTGAGGTGGGGGTTATAGCAAAAGCCCCTCAAAATGTCTGTGCATGTCCTTGGTTGAGCTATAAACCACAGACTGGAGTACATTTTTAATCAGCTCCTGGTTTCATTATTATGTACGTTTTTAGTGCGATAGTGTGAAATGTTAGGAAGAAAGGCCTATGAAAATTACATAATTATTGTGAGGTGGGAAATAGAATTATCTGAGGAGCATTTAATGCTAAAGCAATAACAAAAGGCGCTTTCAGACCAAACAGTTCTAGTGACTTATTGAGAGGAACTACCCACTGGGGATCTCCCCAGAGAACTACATACTTTCAAGGGCTTTTTTTCTGTTCTCATTCGCACCAACAGTAGGGATGCTGAAGTGACGTAAGCCGGCTTGTTAGTGTGACGTTAGCAGGAAATGCTAGTGAAGATTTTTATATTTCGATTAGATGCATTAAAATCTTGCTGTATTTCCTCGATCGCATATACGCTCAATAAAGCCTGGACTTCTCTGTTGGTCCATTTGTCCGTGTTTTCAACATTAAAAGCTGCTGTTTACATGGGTAACATTTTACACAGATTTTTGAAAGTGCTGGTTGCCGGTGTTGCATTGGCTCCTGTTCGACCAATCACCGTACACTTACATCACTCATGGTTCCTCTTGTGCTGGGAGAGAACCTACCTTGAAGTAGGAGCTAAAAAGTCCTTCAAAATGGCATTCGAAGAACTATGATCGTTCTCAGTTCCTGCAGTGCGAATACACAAAAAAGGGGGAGCTTCCTCCAAAAAGTTCTAAGAACTATGAAAACGTTCCTCCGGTATGAAAGTTCCTAAGCAAAGGAAAGAGCGTTCAATGTTCTAAGTCCTTCACATCACGTCCTCTTTCTTAGGTTTCTTAGGAAACTGGAGAAATTTCACTTTGCTCTTTAGACATATCAGACATTTTGTTGAGTCCGCTGTTTACATGCAACATATTAAATGGGTAACATTAGTGTCAGTGTCTAGCTATGATTGGTTAATCATTTTTTGGGGGAGGGGTTTAGTGAAAGGTCACTTACTGGGTCGCCAGTCAATAGTACCAGGACATTAAGAGTCCGATTCTGAGAACTGTTGGCATGTGAACAAAACCAGCCTGCTCTGAGAAATCTGACGAGTGGCTGATGAATGAGTCTCTCAGGTCCTTGAGTTCTGGCATTGCACTGATTTAGGGCAAAGGCTCCAGGTACTGTAATATAACGCTGTGAAAATGTATTTGCCCCATTTCTGATTTTTTTTGCAGATTCACCAATGGTTTCAGATTAGATGTTTGACAAAAACCAGGGGTTCAATCAGGATGTAGCAGGTGCGAGAGCTCCAACAATGTGGAAACATTCAGCCATTTTTCACAGACACGGTGGACCGAGAGCTTATCCCGGGAAGCAGAAATACACCCTGGATGTGATGCCAGTCCATCACAGGGCACCATGCACACACTCCTTCACACCTACAATCACCAGTCCATCTACAGCATGTTTTTAGGATGCAGGAGGAAACCAGAGAACCCAGAGGAAGCCCACACAGCCACAGGGAGAACCTGAGCAGTGATGAACCCTCAGGCTGGTCATAACATCGTAACTGAATGTGGCAGTCAGGCTGACGTGATACAACACAGACTGGGATCTGACTTCCTACTGAGCATGTGCATTAGACTGGAGATAAAAACAAGATATGATAGCAGATGTGTGTGTGCATGTGAGAGAGAGATAACTTTTGTTATATCTATATAAGCAGTCATGACCATCACAGCAGGAGAAAAAAGATGGACACACACACATACACTGGCAAAAAAAAAAATCCGACTAAAACAAATGTAACTAGAAGAAAATGTATCTAACATAGCGTATCTAACATAGCCTATCTAACAAGGCAGCCATGAAGGCATCACTGCTCAGGCCACACGTTGCAAATCCAGCACATAATCCACGATCCGCTTTATCCCACGCCGACTCCATCATCTCTGCAAACCTGCAGCTGCTTTTCCGTTCACTCGCTGGTCTCCAAAGTCCCAGATGATCCAATTCAGTCACAAGGAGCCATGTGATGCCATGCAAGAAATGATGGAAGATTTGGAAAGACACTTAAGCTGATAAACATGAATATATTTATCACCTTACAGAGGAGTCCAGAATCTGGTTTAGCCCTCTTAAATTCCATGTGTCCTTGGAACACCAAAGACATTGTGTGCTCATCATTATTTCTCAAGATGCCTCTCAGTTTAGATCCTAAATCTTGTCTGAAAACCACACAGGAAACCTGGCGGCGGTTTGGTTTTGTGCAACTGCAATGCGTAATTTAAATATAAAAAAATAATCGTGAGCACGGTGCTGAGGGAGAATGACCTGTGTCGTGATTTAAATAAGCTCAAACGAGCCTTGTGTGATCTCCTGCAACTGCTAACCTACTGACAGCCTTATTGGAGTTTGGAAGGTTCTAGATACTGATAGGGGATATTCTAGATCAAGAGTACTTTCAGGTTTTTTTCTTTAGCTTGAGATCCAGGGCTTCCAGTGGAGAGTTTATGGTGAACTCAGTGGTCTACTTTCTAACCCTGCGTTCACACAAGTCTCGTGATGCTCATAGTTTGTCTCTTGCAGGCATGAAGCAGGTAGTGAGATGTTCATCATCCATCCAGCAGTTTTAGTTCTGATGAGAAAGCGTAGTATAGAAATTTTTACTACTATAAAATACGTATTTTACTATTTTAATAAAGTGAAATTTGGTTGCTTGATGTACGTATGTTACATGCCAGGTTTCGTATTAGCATTTGTTAGCAGATCGATCGATCGATCGATCGATCGATCGATCGATCTATCGATCTATCTATCTATCTATCTATCTATCTATCCTAACTTCTGAAACACACATTAATCAGTGTGTAAGTGCCAGGCTTTGCAATAACACTCTCCAGAGACACCAAGGATCTCCGCTACTTCCTTCAAAGCTTTATTTTTTACATAATGTCTCTATACACATTTAACAAGAGGTCATATCCCTCTTTAAAGGAGGTTAAAGTGGCCAGTTCACCATTCCCAGAACCCAATTTGTTGTTGTTTTTATTTACATTCGGGCCACTGCGTTCTTTAACGCATGTTACCGCTAATCCGCTAGCTCTCTGCGCACTCAGCTAGCTGAATACCAAACCTTTACTACTTTCGCTAATAAAAATGGAAGACATTGTCATGGAAGAAGGAGCAAGGGGAAAGATCGAAGTTTATCAACCTTTAGTCAACTTTGTTAACGTCGTTGTGATGGTAAGCAACCGAATAAGGCCAGTTCATGTCCATTACGATGGAATAACCGTACGAAAACGGGATGGATCGGTCGAAAGAATTTAAAATAGAGAGAATATAAGATAATATAAATAATATATCTTTTATTCGATCTTCTATATATCTTCTATCTTCTAATATATCTAATAAAATATCTTCAATTACATGTTACAGTTTAAGATCTGTGGCCTGGGATGTCGCCGAATTGTTGCGGATTGGTTTTGGAATAGCGCTAGCATCGAAAATGGTGACTAGCTACTTGGCGCAGAGGATTCTGGGAAGAGTGAGTCGGGTGAGCCTTTAAGATGAGTTTTTCTTCCTTTTTATGGATTAAACAGTAAATGGGAACTAACCGCAGGACCAAAACTAAAGTTGTGAGAGACGAGCTTCTAAAATGTTGTACCACATGGATCATATTGGTCCAGGAATCGTTTGAGCCAATCATTTGGATTCGTATCATTCGTACCGCATCATGTCTAATTTGCATCAAGTCGTGCTGTCGCTTGTTAGTGTCGCTGAAATCACGTACGAAGAGAATGCACGGTCGCTTGTCGCTTTGGCGCTCACGAAAGTGAATCCAGCTGTAAGGTTTAAATTAAAAAAAAATAATTAAAACATTTACAAATAATGTACACATTATTATTTTCTTTTTTCTCTGTCAGTATTGTGTTGCATTTTTATTATCTGTCTATTTTCCCATTTATTTCTGAGTCCATTTTGTTTCTTTATTTCTGTTTTTAATGAAACGTTCGATATAAATAACATATTATTATTATTATTATTATTATTATTATTATTATTATTGTTATTATTTTACAAAATTGAATTATGTATTTATTTGGTAAAATGTTATAAATATTAAATGGAAATTCTGGGGGTCACTTCTCTGTTCTGGCTGTAAAACATGACACGTGGCTCCAGACGTCGTTGATAAACCTGCATGTTTTACCGTTTCTGCTCGAAGAGATACTGATAGGGAAGTGGTGATCAGGAGCAAGTGAAGATGTGGAAGTGTGTGTATGTGTGTGTGTTGCAAGGAGGTGTAGATGGAGATAACCTGATCTAATCTCACATGCTTAATCACTTATCTGAGTGAAAGAAGTGTGGTCTTGTTTTACACACACACACACACACACACACACACACACACACACACACACACACA
>JAOTRR010000038.1:2991818-3002415 GCA_028570945.1 Gogo arcuatus
TTTTACCTTAACTGTTCAAGCACCAACCACCAAAGCAAATTCCTTGTATGTGATATGTATTACTTGGCAATAAACTTGATTCTGATTCTGATTCTGATTCACATGAAAGAAAACACATAACATTATCATAATGAATGTAAACAATGAATATGGCTATTGTTAGTACTCACAGCTGATGACTAGATTGCTAGCTTTAGCAATATGTCTGCGATATGTATGCTGAGCCTTGCGGAAGATTCCGGTCACATGGAATGAGTGCACAGACAGAGTGCACAGGTAGACGGGCTTTTTACAGCCCTGTGACTGCCACAGATGACGGAATATTTTTCTTTTTATTGTCAGAGCACTTGATTTACTCATTGGTGTCAGGATGTAAAGAGAATTTCAAGGAATATAACAAAAATGCTTCTAAAATAAATGATCTACCCTGCCTTTAAGGTGTTAGTGGCCATTACGTAGTATTGGTAACTGTTAGAAGATGTAGATGAAAAACAAAGCACAGAAATTAATGGTAATAATTATTTAAAAAAGTTTCAACTTAAAAAAACACAGGCAAAAATCTCCTGGAAAATATTTCCAAAACAGGAACTACGTCACAGAACGCCATCAGAGCTGGACTTGGCTACGGCGCGGAGCTGTTGTTGCAGCCGACTGGGGTGTCAGCCTGCCTACTGTAGCAATACGAGTGATTACTAGCATCTAATATGTAAGAAATAAAACACACTATGGCACGCTGATATTGGAAAATAATCAACGACATGGTAGTTGGACATGGTAGCAGCCTGACATGAAAAAGAATTTGATTATTTTCCTATACTTTTTATCCATTTATAGTTACATTAAATGTTGTGGAACATCCACATCACTTGTTTCACATATGTTCCACAACACTAAGCATAACTCTAAATGGATAACAAGCATAAAAAGTGATAAATACTTTTTACTTTTCCCTCACCAGCCTCCCTTTTTTCTTTCCCTTCATGAAACTGAGAAACTGGAGACTCCTTCCATAAATGTTAAATAAACATCTTGTTAAAAATATTGAAATTTGGTTTAAATTATTAAATAGCAAAACTTTTTATTAATCTGTTTATCATCAGCCTTAGATTACATACAAGTCCCTATGAATTAGCTGTTACCATCGACACATACTGACCAATCAGAGTGGAGAATTCGTAAGATGAAAATAACAAGATGACACAGAGGCACGTTGTCATTGTTTTATTTTCCTACATAAGCCGTCGTGGCAGCCATCAATCATTATAGCAGCTAGCATGACAATAGCTGCTAACACTTGTATATCACTAGTCATGGGATGTTTATAACACGGCTATGTCAGTCATATGACGCTGGGTCGGATTAAAGTGTTACTGGACGATGTATAAACATCTTTTTTGCATCAGGAACAACATATGTACATTATTCATCTAAAAAGGTTGTTTATGTTTGTAGTGATCCAGTAGCTGCTGTGTTTTATTCTCCTAACTTAATTCCTTTGACTTCATCACTGTTGTAACATGAGATGAATTATAATTCTGGGTGTTAACAGATTTTGATTGATACGATTGCATTCTATGCTTCTTAAATACGTTTCGAACGAAAAAACCCAAACTCCTTCAAAGTCACGTCACTTGTTTTTACGATCCCCTCTGCCATGTGCGCAGTCGAGTAGAATATAAACCCCAGCTGAAAAACGTTTCTGAGCTCGTCACTGATGATTATAGTTGTTGATTCTGACATTTACAGTACATAACACCAGGCACGAGTCCAACAGAGAATATTTCAGGCATATCCCTTAGGATCCCGGGAAGCTTCTCGGATTTCGCATATGCTAGAAGTTAAACTGAGAGCGTTTCAAAGTGGGGCAGCTCTTACAGCCGGCTGTTTCATTGCTTCTGGCAGGCATGGGGTGCTTCTCAGGGGTTGGAGGACCTCGTAGGACCTTGTTTAACTTCCTTGCGCTGATCTTTCCTCACTCCTTTTTTATGTATAATCCATTTTACCCCCTTAGAGGTGTCAGTGCCTTCTCATGCATAATCACACATAACAACCACAGGTCCCTGGTTTTCCAACCACATTCTTTTCAAGGTGCAGACTTTTGGGGCCAAAACATTTTTTAATATGGGGTAAATCTCTGGATGGTACGCCTCGTGGAAGACACACTGGATCCTGGTGATTTCAAGGCTGGATTCTTGGAGTTTCTGGTCCAGCAGGGAAGACTGAAAGGCAGAGAGAGACAGAGAGAGAGAGAGAGAGAGAGAGAGAAAGCAAGAGACAACAACGTAGGTCCATAGACCCACGCCCCATTTGATATAGGGAATTCTGGGTGCTATAAAACACCGAAGCCCAGAACCCTAACATGGTTCACTCTCTTTCATGAATAAGACCAACAGCATCAAACTGGCGGCTGCCACCATTTCTGTGGTTTGCAGATGCATGAAAATACTCAACCATGAATGGCTCAATATTAACTTCCATGACCTCTTGGGCTTTACATTGATAGCATCAAGCTGTGCAAAGGCTTACAGCTAACTTTTAGGAAAATATAAGCGATAAATCACCTCCATATCACTTGAGACCTTTTCTATAAGTTAATATACCATTATATTATATTGATTTCTCTGGACTATTTACCATTTTCAATGAAGCGTAGCATATCTCTGGTATAGCTTTACTAACTTTCAACATAAATTCTATTCTATAAATATATTCAGTAAATAAATATAATAAATACAAAGAATGTAAACATATTTATTTAGAATTTATTTTTAAAAAATTAAGATAGATTTTTAAAAAAAATCTCTGAAATCAGCTTCATCATGCCACAGTCCTAAACTACATTAACCTGTCACGAATATTGCTCAAAAAATTGTTCAAAAATTATATTTTCTTACACTTTGGTTACGTTGATAACACTTTCTATGATGGTCATATCTACAATAAACACGTCCATAATGCATTCCTTAGAGATTATACACATCCTTATACAGTAATTATACCTTTATGAGGCATTATGAAGTGTTCATAAAATGTTATATCACCAAGCCCCACTTTACATAATGCATTATGAGAAGATATAATAGCGATATAATGTGCTGCAGTATAAGCTGCATTCTTCTAACAAATTATAAACAATGCTGCAAGCTGTTATGTCTTTGTGTACAAGGCCTTATGAATGCTTTATAACATGTTTTCTTATGACACAGGGTGAGGAAATAGTGTTTAGCGCTCTGACCTCATTATATCATAAAAAAAAGTTTACTGAAAGTTTGATCATTTTTATCATTGTCTATGAAAGCATCATAAAGTGGTTATGACGGGTGTTATAATACAGTGTATGTACAACCTAGCGCACTTGGAGTGTTTTAGCATGTGATATGTAAGAGGTAATATCGAACAAGGGAAAAAAAATAAATGAGAAGAAGACAATCATGATTCAGGATATTATCTGGTATTAAGATGTTTTGGTGGATGTATGATACTGTATGTCTGTCCTATGTCATGGCTACATAAGGTTCCATTAGCTGTCATGACAAATATCAAAAAATGATGAGAGTTATGGGTATTCGTAAATTGAAAGGTACTCACTGAACATAAACTGTCATGGCGAGTATATCATGAGAGTATATATTATCTTTATAAATATTATGTTTATAACATGGTTATGTCAGGATTAAGATGCAGGATACAAGTAAAGAAGATTAAGATTCTAAAACAGGGATTTTACCCCTAAAGAGAATCCTACAGAGAACCGCACCCTGTTAGTGTCATAAATTCCGCGTGCTGACGTAATTGATAAAGTTTTATCATCGCCGGATAGCACGCTCTTTTTTCTCTTTGAACGGAGCGAGATTTATCAGTATGGATTTTGATAAACAGGTTTGTGAGATGATGTTCGGTCAGGGCCCTGATTGAACCTTGGCCTCTTTAAGAGTGTTGATTGGATTGTAATGTGCTTATCACTATGAGTCCTGACCTTCAGCCAATGACAGGCTCATTCCGTCAAGTGCTATTTGGTCGGATTGTCATAAAGTTAAAAAAGAAAGAAAGAAAGAAAGAAAATAAAGACCTCTCTTTAACCAGTCAGGTTAAATATAAAACTAAAGTAAAAGACCTGAGACTGTAGGTCTTTAAGTGGAATTTCCACCAAAATTAAAAAGCAGAAACTTATGAAAGATTATCAGTTGATAAATGTTGATGTTATTAGAGGTTGTAACTTTTCATCAATGTAGCATCATCAGACTTTCATAAATGTAGCATGTTTTAAAGAAGTAAAACCATACTATTAATCACAACACTTGTGATAAGGATAGATTTCAGTGGTGTCAGATATGTTTCATTACTCATAAAAACTAATATTAAATCTTTTTCTATTAGAAAAATAACTAAGGTAATTAAGGTTTGATTGAAAACTGATAAATAATGCATGAAAGTTGCATAGGAGAAGATATGAGACCATGGTTTTAGTTGACATTACCTCAGAATTGTACATTTGTACAACTTTTAAATGTATGAGTGCTTATAAATTGTTAAATTAACTGCAATCAGAATGTTTTTTAGCAATCATAGCTTTTCTTATTCATACAACATCCTAAACAACGTGCTTTCACTTGTTATACTTCCTTTTAATTTTCACACAAGGTCCTTCTATTTGTTTTGAAGCATGTTTTATTCCTCGAGGAAACTTTTAAATATCATTTTACCCGAACGCTGCATCATAAGACTGTCGTAGCCGGGCCATAAAGGTGTTGTACAGCTTATGTCACTTTCTACTGTATGGTATGTGATGCAGGGTCAAGTAATGTGACAAATGTAAACAAATAAATATCACTTCACTAGAGATAACGAACAGATAATGTGCTGTAAACAGATACAAATACAGAGAAGAATAGGAGGAGCACTACTTTCTTCTTCTTCTTCTTCTTTAGGAAACTCACCAGAGAGGTTAACTCAGGATCTGGAGCTGTGCACTACGATGAAAAATAAGTCTAACAACTGGGAATTTTTTACTTTCATGCAGGAGAGAATGAGCAGTTAGATATGAAGTTTGAGGGAGAGAGAAAGACCATGTTCATTAACACAAGCGATGCATTTGCGGCATCCATTCATTCATCCTTAGTGACTGCCTGGTCAGGGTCGCAGTGGTTCAACCCTTACAAACCGAGTGTTGCATCAGTGCAATGCAGACACATGTTCTACAAAACATTAAATACCTTTTGAGCCATTTGTAATAGTGACAAGCTTTAAATTGTCTCGGAACCATGAGATTCTCCGCTTTCCGACGCAACTGGTGCTTTTACGATGACCAGGGAAGATTTACGGCGTGTGCAATCACGTGGTACAGGAACAGAAGCTTACTGGAGGGGAAGTTTCCGTGCACTGACTCCCATGTTGATAGGAACGCGCAGCAATTCCGCTGAATAACACAAGGAAAAGTGGCTCCTAGTGTCAAAATTGAGAAGCTGTAACTCTCTGAGGAAGAAGCTTATGTACATCAAACTTCACACGGAGCTCCAAAACACCTAAATACAGCTTTTCACACTGAAAAAAAATCCCTGGTTAACCATGCACTTATTCAGCAAAACACAAAACAAAGCTTTTTTCACTGGGTGTTTTTTTTTAGGTCAAATATTGAATGCTCACACAAAGGTGATGCATGATGGTGACTTTACACTACACTAGAAAGAAAGGGTAGGTTCTTCTGAATCATATGCTGTATAACACTTGATACCGATTGAAAGAATAAGCTCAGAATTGGCAAAAATACAAAACTATGTCCAGGCGTTTCTTTGTCTATGTCAGTTTTAGAGGGTGAAATTTAAATTAGGCTGCTAGTTTGTGTGCAATTTGGGAAACAGAATCAACTAAATTTGCTAGAAAAATGTCAAAGGTTGGTACAAACAAAAATGACAATATTGCGAGCGGGATTAAATCTTTAATTCAAACCAATGATGGACTTGTGATGTAGCTAAGGTTGAGGAACTATCAGACCCAGAACTCACACGCCATGCTGACACTGCTACATTTCTACCATCTTCCCTTTTTTATCTGGCGTTTCAGTAGACATAGTGGTAAGGTTCATATATAATTAAACAAAAACAAATAAACAACCAAAAAAACCCCTCACACAAATATAGGCTTAGGCCCACTTCAGGTTTAATTGTGCAATCCATTGTAGTCATGCAGAAGTGGGAAAAATCTGACCTCCGACATGAAAAAGTGCAATGGAATGGTCATTCAACTTGCAATTGCAATTAGGAAACATCCACCTTACCCAGAATTCTCTGACATAAACAAACCTTCGTCGCAACAATATGGCATCGCACAGTCAACAGGTAAACACATTTCCCTTTGCATTGTCTTCTTCTTGAGGTTACATGATATGTTGCAGTTGACCTACATCGTATGTCATCCCTTTTTGTTCTTCAAACAGAAATAATTCATGTAGATCTTATTAATAGGACTGTGTTTATCAAATTCAGAGACTAGGCATACAAATATGACTTTGCTCTGGGCATCCACAGTTTTCCGAACCAAAGCACTGGAATGCTTTTGGATCAGGACTCGGAACTTGGAACTGCATACAATGGATTACACTGTAAATTCAAATACAGATACAGATACAGATATTAGCACTAAACAGAAACAAATGCAGATACAGATAGTCATTGCATTACACTTGTACACTTGATATTCATAATGACTTAGAAAAGTTTATGAGTTGTACATATGTTTCAAATCAAGAGACATCACTTTAACTGGAAAAACTGTATGATGGATGCATACAATTTGGCAAACAACTGACACAGACTAGGTATAACGCTATAATGTGTATTACGCATGTGTGCTCATGCATAATTCATGTGTCAGTGCACGCCTTCATGTCAAGTTTAATAATGTTTGCTGAAATCTAATCTCGCTTCATCAATACACAAAGGCACGAAGCAGTACAGAAGGTAGACGTCTCTGATCCTTATAATCAATTACTTGTGCTGAATATGGAATTGTGTGTATGTGTATGTGTGTGTGTATGGGTGTGGGGTTTCATCTCTGATCTAGCACTTTGCCCTCTTGTCACCCAGCCTATCTTTTTTTACACACAAACACATGGTGTGTTTGCACAGGGTGGTGGTCTGTAGGAAGAAAAAAAATCTAGGGTGGGTATTTTTTTTTTTTTTTTTTTTTTGCTCTTTTAAGAATGACCCTTAAAAATGTTAAGATGGCTGCTGGAGTCATGGCTCTAGATTTGAAAAACACACAGCAGAAATGCCTACAGGGCCAAACTGGGTGTTTACTCAGGACTGATAATATTTGCTGCTATTGAACACTGATAGGGGGTTACTTGGTCTCTGCGTGTGTGTGTGTGTGTGTGTGTGTGTGTGTGGACCAGTTCTGTGACCTCCTAGCAGAGTTTGTTAAGGACGAGATGAACCACAGTAACCGTTAAGACTTTAAATTAGGTCAAGCTTCCCAAATAGATGAACCATTGTTACATCACATATGCTACAACGTGCTGACTGTTATATTATACTCTGTACACTGTATATTTGAAATATACAAACCTATCAAACTAAATTGAGAAAAATGACCAATTCTACTAAGAACGCTGGCTAAATAATTAACATTGTGTGCTCCAAACTGAGTCCCAAGATGACATTGGGCTAGCATTACATTACAGTACATTACAGTATATTACATTACTTTATGGCTCAGCCTACAGCTTATTGTCATCCATAATTACTTTGTTATTAGATTTTCTCCACCACATAATACAGTACTGCTTCCATTTTTTCCTTTATGTCTTGTTTTCTGTCTGCATGCTAGCGAGATGGGCTACAATTAAGAGAGAGTTCCTGGTAGAGTGTTGTATGTTACACATCTGAGTTTTTGTGAGTTATTACAAGCCACACTGTGTGACATGGATCTAATAATCTTACATATGACATCAAGTTGTCTACAGTATGTATGTAGACTGTACGATGATAACAGCTACGTAGATAATTGTAGGCAATGAAGCAAGTCAATATACAATAATAAAACGTCATCAGCGTGCATCATCCATCTCGGCCGCTATAGTGGTAAACAATGAAGCTAAGCAAGAATGCAAGAATGCATTTCTTCAAGTGTCACGTTGATCAGTGCATCATTTCATGCTGCATTCCTATTGGTTGATTAGTAGACATAGGTCATAACAGCGCTCACGTTGTAAGATCCTAAATTTGGGATCCTGTCAGAATGTTGTCCCAGGCTATCTTTGGTAGCAAGAGAGTGACAACAGACAACATCTTTGAACCTCACTCTCAGTGTGATGTAGGACCTCTGTTTTGGAGCCACGACCAAAGATATCACTACGTTTCTTTCACGTTGGTCATCTTTCGTCTGGGAGAGCCCAAAATTGCACCGCCATAAGATGTGATATTTTCATAGGATCTTTAGGATCCATTTCAAATCTCAGGACCCTGAGCAACTTCCTGCCTCGCCTGTCCTGTAGCTCCACCCGTAAATAATTAGTGCATTCAAATCTCATCAACTCTCAACTGCCTTATTAAAAATTCACTAGATAGGAGCTTATAGTGTACATGAAGAGGACTTCATTTTGTTTCAGTCTGTGTCATTATTAACGTCATCCATGGTCATGTGCCAATTAGCTAACGTTAGCTAGCTACCTAATGTTGATACATGGGTCATTAGTTTCAGGGTTACAGTAGTTAGTGTTCTAGGGCAGTAGTGACAAGGCAGTAATACATGTATTTTCATCACTTTAACACAATGAATCTAATCAAAACTTTTTTCCAATGTTAGGTAAACACCTATCTGACATTTTCTTCTAAATGTTCCTGGTAGAAAAAAAAATTAAGTGGCGTGCAGCAGAAGAAAGCCTTGTTTTGCCGTCCAGCTGGGCGGTTCTATAAGGATGTGATGCCTTGTGATAAATAGATATCAGGATATATGGCACACACTTTTGTTTTACTAAGCATGCAGCTCGTGAGGCTTACTTTTGTGTTGTTTTCTGCACAAGCTCTCTGAATTCTGCTCTCAGTAATGGGTTCAGTATGCCAACCAGACCATCATGGTCCATTTTGAGATTTGGGGGAGCGAAGAGTTAAAGAATCTGCGCAAGTCCTCTTCATAAATTTGTGTGTTTGTATGTTCTTTCTGTTGCCTTTGATTGATGGTATTGTTTTAAACCAGGGAGGTTCTGGATTACTCAGCCATTGTTTCAGCTTTTGGCAAAAATGCTCTCTCTCTCTGTCTCTCTCTCCCTCTCTATTGTGCCCTTTCTGAAGGAAGGAAAGAGAGCAAGAAAGTGAAAAAAGAGAAAGTGTAGGGTGAAGGTTATATAGAGGAATTATGGACGGAAAATAAAAACTAAATTTCTTCTCACTTATTAGTTTATCCTGAAAACTGTTGAAATCTGGCATGTGCAGATTTCTTGAGTTCAGGGAATTTTTGTGGGTACTGGGGTTTCACAGCTTGCCCTCACCTCAGGGGGCAGTGTAAGTGTATGTGTATGTTTATACGTGTGTGTGTGTGTGTCCTAGCCAAACCTCACAAACACCCACGTCTCTCCACTGACCACAATCATGCAACGACACAGACCCCGGACCCTTCCCTACCTCCTGTGTGAGCGTGTTTGTGAACATTGACACAAGTGTATGTGTGTGTGTGTGTGTGAGAGAGAGAGAGAGAGAGAGAGAGAGTGACAGGACAGGGCCCAGCACCAACCCTCTCTCACCACCTTGGCTCAGAATCAAGTATGGAATTCACAGTGTCCTAACAAAAGCCATCCGAAGCACTTTTTCATTCTTTTTTTTCCCCTCAAGCCCTTTAATGACTATTATTCTTGCAAGATGTTTTAGGTTCTGGTCATCCTTGCTGACACAAACCACAGCGTTTCGGGATTGTTCCCACTTGTCTTTCAAATGCTGGGAATGGTCTGAGAACCCAGAATTCCACAGCGCTCTGTTGGAGGTCGGTTCTGGTAGAATATTCGCAGCGTGGCGTCCAGCGTGAACCTTCAGAGAATCATAGCTAACAAAGTCCACAGAAGAGTTGGACAAATTCATTGGTATGAAAAGGTGTAAAGGTTAAAGTTAGGGGTTGGGGGTGGAGTTAGCATTCATACTGTACCATTTATTTATCAATCTGTCAGGTTAGCAATACGTATTACTGCATATTAGTACAGGAGAAGCTGTAGCCTAATGGTTAGGGAAGCTGCTCTGGGACTAAATGGTCACTGGTTCAATTCCCTGGACTGGCAAGAATAGCTGAAATGCCCCAACTGCTCCCTAGGCTACTCTGGGTATGTTGTATGTCACTCTGGATAAGAGCGTCTGCTAAATGCCAGTAATGTAATGCCATAAAATAAAGGCTTAACAAGCCTAGCCAAGGTGTCAATCACTAACAGTTATCAAGAATGGTGATCATTGACTTCAAAAAATCCCTTAAAAGTACTTTATTTTACAAGCTGAAAGCAGTTTTACTCGAGTCTTTACTCCGTAAGCATTGTTGTCATGGCTATTCGTAAACATAAGATACTGTCCGTCGAAGACAAACTTCATATCCTGGAGCGTCTAAAGCGTGGTGAGAAAGCAAT
>JAOTRR010000038.1:3150196-3162291 GCA_028570945.1 Gogo arcuatus
TCTCTCTCTCTCTCTCTCTCTCTCTCTCTCTCTCTCTCTCTCTCTCTCAGTGTTCTGGGTCGAATAATCCGAGTCACACGAGAGGTAGCCGAGTACCGTGATTGGATCAGCGAGCGCTGGGGCGGGCAGTCACAAAGTGAGGCAGCTCTCAACTGCAACGGTACGCACTGATGGCCATTCTACTAAAGGTTTTTTTTTTTTTGGACATAAAGCCAGAAATCTAGGTTACTGTATCTCTGTAAAAACATATCTCTGTCCAAATTTTAACCAGATCACGAGCCAAGTAATTTCATGACCAGAGTTAGTATCCGAAAGGATCTTTATTAAGCCTTTCATAATATTTATGCACTTCCTTTTCCTTGTGTGAATGCTAAATTTTTTCTAGCGTCTATAACAGAACGTTGTAGCTGTTTGACTTTTATGTGTTTTGGTCCTCCTGTGTGTCTGTACAGGAAATGATGTCACCCTCCTGGTGGAGCCTCAGGAGCTCGACGAGCGTAACAACAACTTACATGATGAGATCGTCGGCCTTCCTCCAGCGCCACGGAGTAAAGCGTCCTCCAACTCCTCCTCCCCACCTCCTTCCTCACCTTCATCACCGTCTTCATCCTCATCGCCCTCTCCTTCCTCCACGACGTCCAGTGATGCAGTGAGTACATACTATGTTAAAAAAAAAAAAAGCGGCTTTAGGTTAACTTTTACAGAGCCACTGATCAGGCTGTTTGTTTTCTGATCGGTCGTGTCCAGGATTCGGACGGAACGCCGTGCAAGACGGTGAAACAGCTGCCTGGCCGGGGCTCTGGTGCTCACCGGGATAACGCCGAGAGGAATCTGGCCAATCACAGAGCTCAGAGTCATCCCATGACCACACCCACTACAGGCCACAAAGGCAGCAAGGTAAAAATTATAATATGTATCCGCAAGGACAGGTGTGGAGTGTGAACACAGGTAGAGTGTAAACACTGGATCGAGGTGAAAAAGGAAAGCAAAAGAACCCAGGTGCTTCAATTCAAAATGGTGGAAAGTGGATTTGGTATAATGACGTGGGTAAAAGCTAAGATTTAAAGTAAATTTGACAGTAAAAAGGAGGAAATAAAGTTAATAAATTTGAACTTGTCTCAGTTCTTTTAAAGATTTAATAGAAAGTTTTAGTCAGCTTTCACATAAGGAAACATTAAATATTGTGATACCATTTAATAACCACTAGATCAGTAGAATATCATCGTCTTGCCCAGACATACAACACACATCACGTGTAGTTGCTTCTGTCCTGATGAAAACCGATGGATCCTGTGATTACGTTTTTCCAGGTCTTACAGCTACATATCCACCCACACCTTACTGTTTTACATACCACCCCTCCCATGGTAAGCCCAGGTCGGGTATTATTTACAAACGTGATTCAATAACCATATTATCTGGTTTTGGTACATAGACCATGACTGAGTGGTGGCCATAATCTTCATCTTTTATATCCACACCATCTTCTCATGTTCGCATACAGTTTGCAAACATTTGAGCTGAAACGGACGTCCTGGCGCTTAAGACTACGTTTAGACAAGCATTATGTCGTCAGCTTTACTTTGTACTTTAGCAGTAGAGGATCAGATGGAAAACCTGTGCGTTATCCTGAGGAACTTTGTGGTCATGTTGGGACTTGTGCACTGGGTTTTTACAGCCGTGATGTTATTCGAGATAACCGGAGGTGTTAGCTTGCTTTTAAGGAAGAGCTTAAAAATAAAAGAAAAACATCGCTGTACATGTTTTTTAACATTGTCGGTAGTGTCCCCCCCCCCCCCGAAGAAATGTTGCTGTGAATTAAATAAAAATCGAAGGAACGTTTGTAACGTTTATTTAAAAGTTTGCATCTCCTATTTTAAGGTTTTATATAATCTAGTATAATCTAAATGCATTTAAGTAACTCGTATTTCCAGATGTCCTTTTATATTTTATGCTTTGAATCGCTTTTTTTCAGTGTTCTGTCACATTTTAATTTTTTTGGAACTTTTTCAAGTTCATTTGTAGATAGATTACTTTTCTTATACACATTGGAGGTCAGGAGTTCGAATCCCGACGATGCTTTGAGTGGGAGGGGCATACTGTCTCGTTCCTGTCAATCACAGTGACACTAGCCAATCCTGGGCATCTAGAGGCTCATGTATAAGGAAGAGGGCAGACAGCGCTTCATTTGTACAGTGTTAGTGCTTAGATTACTTTAGGATATTAGTCAAGAGACCAGTGATGATGATGATGATGATGATATCGGATTGTGATTAATTACGTTTGTTCTCCTCTCTCGGCAGAGTCGACAGTTTCGGCCAAGCAAAAGCTCCCCAGCCCAACAGAGCGTCTCTAACAGCAAGAGCCACCAAAGCAGCAAGGCCCATCACCACGCCACCGGCAAGAGACGGAAAAACCAGCGGGAGGCGGTGCACGAGGACCTGTGCAGATAGGAGGCGCTCTTTTCTTCTCAGACACTCGCCTACTCTTACTTCCCTGACCATGAGGGCACGCTGCCAGTGTTATTGGGCCCTCTTAAACCAGATCTGGTATTTTTAAAGCAGCAGTTTAAAAAAAAAAAAGAAAAGGAAAAAAACATCCAGTGTGGAGATCTGGGGACAAATAAATCAGGAGGGTTTTTTTTCCCTCTCCTTCCTTCCTTCCCTACTGGCTTCATTACTGCTTGGTGTGGTGGAGTTTTCGGCGTCCTCTCCACCTCTCCACCACAGAGACACTTCTCTTATTGGTGTGGAGGACCAAAGACTTTTAAAAAAAAAATAAATAAATAAAAAAGACAGACTCTCAAAGGAGCAATATCCTGAAGCCCTGGACTTTAGGGGGGAAAAACAAACAAAAACAAAAGACTAAAATTTGGGGGGGGGAAGAAAAAAACAACAAAAAAAACAAAACAAAAAAAAAAAGTAACAAATGAGTGATTTTTAAAAATATGAAAGAAAAAATATACAATCATTGAATTTCAGGACAAGAATTATGCATGAAAGAAAAACCTTCTTTTTTTTGAAGAGTGAAATCTTTTGTCATGTGCTGAGTAGATGGATTTGTACAAAACAAAACAAAACAAAAAAAAATCAAAAAATGATAAAATGCCTCTAAATCATAAGGAAAATTTCATAAAAGTTTTTACAGGATCGTCACATTTTTTGACAGATGTGTAAACACGACTTCACAGAGCCAAACTGGGATTTAATTTCATCGAATCATCAGCATCGTGTGTGTGTGTGTGTGTGTGTGTGTGTGTGTGTGTGTGTGTGTGAGAGAGAGAGAGAGAGATAGAGAATATGGTGTTGATATCTGGTATCTGTTTGTGATTGTGTTCTTGGAGAAGTGTGAGATGTGAGAGATGGATCGAGTGTGTGTTTTTGTCGTCTGTTGCGTGTGAACCCACACACACACTCGCACTATTTCATTCATCAGAAATTGATAAAGGTATGCCGGTGTACAGAAGCTGTTGTGTCTCAGCTCTGTGCTAAATGAAAGAATATTTTACAAATCACTACCCAGTTAGTTTTTTTCTTCTGTAGAGTATCAAATCCCAAATTATTTGAATTGTATGCATATTTATTTTTTTTTTTGAAAAACTTGAAGTATAGATATATATATTATATATAGATACGTGATATAGGTGTGTATCTATGGGCAGATGAAGATGATGTGAATGTCACTCGTCTGATATTGTGGCTAAGTCACTGTTCAGCTTATTATTAATTTTTTTTCTTTCAAACAATTGGACTCTTCAGTGACCAATTTGTTGTCTAAACCTTGACAGTGACCATTTTAAACAAATTGTTTTAACCTGTGGTTGGTCTACATACCTTACAAAATGGAGGTTAGTATTTATTTTTTTGTTTTTTTTTTCTTTTTTTCTGCGTTTTCCCCTCGTTGTGTCATGGAAACTCTTGTCACCACAGTACATCAACTGACCACTAGATGGTAGTGGGACCCTTTTTTTTTTCCCCCCCTCCCGAGAAGTTCCAAATGATCTTGTCAGATTTTCTCAAATATCGGTTTTTAAGTCTGAATGTGGATCAGAAGGAACGCATGTATGGAAATGGATGACGTTAGGATGTGAAAGAAGAGAGGACGAACGCTCAAAGGGTCTCCAGTGCCATTGAGGATGTCCGGTGGTTTCAGACAAACTGTATTCATGATAACTCATGCAATAAACCGCAGCACAATTAAACAAACAAACATGCTATTTTCACTTTGTGTCCTCTTGTTTATTATTTTTGTCATGCTGCCCTCGTATGTGTAGCCGGTAAAGCATAACAAATGGGTCTCTGTGTAGCGTCTACATTTTAAACCGTAGCTTCTGAGACACGTAAAAATTTTGTGTAACTGAAAACAGGGCTCACAGAAAAAGTCCAAATAACTACCTAATTCATATAGAAGAGCCATTAACACCGAGCCATCCATGGCCAGGAGTCCAAGAGAGCAAAGTTGCCTGTGATTTCTGGTGGGAGGGGCAGACTGTCTCTCCTGTCAATCACATTGACACTTGTCAATCGTGGGTGTCTGTAATCTCATGTATGAGGAAGGAGGCAGATAGCGCTTTTTATCCAACTGTGCTGCAGTGTCGCTTTGTAGGATGGCTTCACATGTCTCAGAGGAAGCATGTGTTCGAGAACTGTAGAAGTACACAAAAGCCACTGAGCATCAAAAGAAAAAAAGATTTACATTTGTACTGTGCCATCGAGAAAATAAAACGGAAGAGGAGCCACATGCAGGAAGTGGGGGACACCGTCAATGGGAGAATGAGGCAACTGCATGTGGCCTTCGGGCAGAATGTGAGGAAGTTACTCAAAGTCTGACACGTACTATTTCTGAAAGTGTCCAGATATGTACTTCCCTCAAAGTGGTAACAAAGAAGCCTTATAAGTCTAATAAATAAGTTACAGTACTGTGAATTCTGAAGGTGAGCCTTAGTAAACGAGTCCCCCTACAGGCGCAATAGTGTCATTGCAGTCGGCTGTGCAGCATTTAAAGGTGCAGTATGTAGTATTTAAGGGGACCTATTAGCAGCAATGGAATATAGTATACATAATTGTTTTCATTAGTGTATAATCACCTGTAACTACAAGTCATTGTTTCTTCTTCAGCTTAGAATGAGCCCTTCGTATCTGCATCGGGAGCGGGTCCTCTTCCACAGAGATAAGCCAAAAAAGATGAAAAGCGAAGCCAAAAAAAGAGGCTGTGCATGTGCTGCCACGGCTCCGCCGACAGAGATCGTTGCACCCGACAGTCACCGTTGGTCCTAACAGGCTCCACGGTTGGGAAGGGTGTGGTGGGGGGGAATATTCAGTTGGTTTGCAATTTGCAACCTCACCACTAGATGTCGTTAAATCCTACATAGTGCACCTTTAAGCTTTCCTACTGCTGTTCTGATTTACTCCATCATTTCACCTCGAGTTTTGTTGGGGTTTTCATCAGTAGCTTATCAGATCCATCACCACGATCCTTTCTTTTATTTTTTTCTTCTTTTGATAAACAACATTCTCCCATTGCATCTCAAAATGACTTAAGCCACCTGAAAACTCTGGCATAACTAGAACTACCTAGTTAGACCAAGTGATATCAGACTTCTGCACACTAAACCGGACGTGACGTCTATCACCCACTCCCCAGCCTCCGTTGTCCCTCCCACTTCCGGGGCGGCTTTTAAAGGAGAATCTCCTCTCTCAGGCACAGGCACTGGATGAAGGCGTGATAGACGCACAGCTTCTCCAATGTGCTGTCTCCACCCTGAAAAACCGAAACACGTCTTACTAAAGACATCTAATAAAACGTGCCCTTGCAAGTAACACTAGGAAACAAGTAGTGTGTGTGTGTGTAAGAGAGAGAGATTTTTCCACATAATAAAGCACAGAAATAAAAAGAATGAATGGTTTAGATTTCTTAAAAATGTTTTTTTAATCGAAGATAGATTTATTTAACCTCTGAAATGAGCTGCGTCATACAATGCAAGGTTTCTAAACCGTGTAAAGTTTGCACACTTCATCAAAAGTATTTTTTTTTAATTAATAAAGGCAAAGTTGATGGAAAGCATTCATGCACACGGATGGTCTATTCGCTGTTTAAAATAATGGGTATTTAGGAAACAAGTCCAAATGTACACGATATGAAATGTTAAGTAAATAATGATAAGAATGTTGAAAAAATGTTTAAATTATATGTAAAAAAAAATAAAAATAATAATGCATGAAAGGTGTGTGTTTATGTGCAATGTGTTCGTTTTGTTTCCAAAACGCTTCACGCTTATTATGGACAGGGAATGCATGGTGCGCGCGTGCGGATGCAGCTCTGATTGAGCGCGCGCGCGCGCGCGCGCTAGTTTCCGCGCGCGGAAAGGTTAGCTCGCTCTCACAGCACGCGAGGCTCTCGCGCTCGGACAAAACCGTCACTTTGTGTATGAGTGAGAGAGATCTGTGATCTGTGGCGGAAAAGCAACACAAAATAAACACCAAACTTGGGGTGTTTTTGTTTTAGAAGAAAAATAAAATAAAAATAAAAAAACCCCGGAGGAGATTCAGGAGCAGGTCGAGATATTTCCGCAAGAAGAACAAGAAGCAGCAGAAGAAGAAGAAGAAGGAGGAGGAGAAGGAGACGGTTTGTTGTTCCTCCGTTAACGCACACACAGTTCAGGTGAGTCGATTCATTTATGCCTTTAAACCGCAGTGTTTAGCCAGACACCAGGTGAGCTCACCTTTAAGAGCCAGGAGAGTGAAACTGAATGTCTAAAATGATAGAAGATATTTCTTTTGTTAGGGTTTAAAGAACATCCAAACCTCCTCAAGAAAAAAAAATACTGAAATGGTGAAATATTCTCCCCGAAGCTCAGTGTGCAACAAATCCAGTCACTATCAGAGGAAAACTAGCTTTATTTCAACACTTAATTAAACAATCTTTTAATAAGGAGTTCAACTGATCAACAGTTTAAAAGTCATAGCTATAAAGCAGGATGTTTTTCATCTAATCTCTCAAACAAAGTCAGGATTAAAAATCCTCCTTACATAATCCAGATTATTTTCACTAATAAGTGAGCAACACTTGCTGTCATCTTTCCTCATACATTAGCATCAACCATTTATTCTTCTGCAAACCATAATATCACTAATTACTGAAAAGACATCTAAGTATTTGTTGTCTGTTTTATATTCTTCTGAGATGACTGTTTATGAAAGAGTTATGCTGTTATAGTTTACGCTATGGTGTCTAATTCCATTAGGTCCAACTGATTACGTTGGACGTCGTTCGTAATCACAAATATTCGTAGAAAAATGAATAACGATGCACCGCTGACATTTTTGTCCTTCTTGATGCGATGCACGTATCAAAGGTACGATACCTGATGTGCAAAGCTGACCCGGTACTAACCCTGATTCTCTGCGTGCTTCTGTTGCCGATATGAAGTGCCGTCACGGTGGTGTTATGACACAGCTTTGTGTTAACTTGTCACGTGCACGATTTGCTAGGTTCAGTGCATCAAGGTGTAGGACGATGTCTTGGCAGAACACTGACAACTTTGTAGCTTTGTAGCATCAGCGAGTATTGTTTTTCTGCCAACAAATTTCCAGCCTTGGGCCAGATTATTAAGGTCAGGAACGACGAACAGGCCTTGTAGTGCAATATAACCCAAGAACAGCGATACGGAGTCTGGGACGCCCAACGACACCCTGACGAAAAGTCTAGCATGTTAGAATTTTTGTATTTTCTCACCTAGTCTGACAACTCCTACGACGTGTTCCTTGATAGCCATGGTTGACCACGAGTTCTTGACCCTTGTCCCGATGACGCGCAAGAACGTGAATAATGATTAGTCAGGGTCAAACTTGTAGTGTTGCCAGTCTCCTGCCCAAGAATTTATGGCACTGATGGTCTAATCTGACATCGTGACCTGATCCTGATCCTGATATTAAACCGATCAAGCGACTAGGACGATCCTACACCTACATAATTGTGCAGTTCGTCTCAATACCGTGACATTTACTGTATTAATTAGATAGATAGTATAATAATCACAATGTATGTTGTGTATGGAGTTTTTTCACAACATCCATGTTGTCATTCCTTGTATGTGAGAACGTACTTGGCAATAAACTTGATTCTGATTCTGATTCTGATAATGGCGGTAATAAATCGTAGCAGCATAGTTAAGCAGTAAATATAGATAGCTTTGTTTTTCGCACATGGCTAGCTAGCTAGTTTAAGTCGTTCACCTGGTGAGGTTTCAATGAACACGAATAACCTAGCCATCTAGTGTTGGCTACAACTGGGGCATGTGCAGGGTGCGATGAAAATGGCCAATTTGTAGTATTTTTATATATCAGGGGTGTAATGATACACTCTGGTCACAGTTCGATTCACGATACTGTGTGAAAATTTGAGCAAAATTTGAATGAAGGAAAAATGATGACTGAATTACTCCCCCCAATGGAGGTTGTGTGTAATAAACAATGCAAAACAATGTGCATTTCTGTCTGTATAAAACTCAATAAATTAAAAATGGCTACGAATAGCGGTTTAGTATTGTAAACAAAATGTACTACGGGTTCAAGATATCATAAAATAAATAAGTAAATGTATAAATTCTCTCATTTTGTTTAATAAACAAAGATCTGACCCAGGACTTTGAAAATGATCAACTGAAACATAATGAGCTCCATAGCAGAAATAGAGCTCCAAAGTCGGCTAAAATGGCCGTTTTCCGCAGCCTCTTTCTCGGACACCCTAGATATCATAAGTGTGGTTGTTTTGAAAGCTACTGAAGAGCTCTTTTTAACTGTTTTGTGGTTGTGTAAGCATATAAGGTATAATGTGTGTTGGTTGTTGCAATCCTGAACTATCGGGCTATCGGTCACTTCACAAGTGCAGATGCTTTCCGTCTCTCCATGAAAGTACGCGATCACGTGACCGGCGTGCGCTGGCATGCGTGTACACCCCAAACAATACATTATTCGGATTGAACAGATAATACATCCTAAACAAATGCAAACAAAGATCCAAAGGTTTTGGACATTTACATAATCAGATTCTTTGAAACGCTGGCTGCAGATTTGCACGCTGCCTCTTCAAATGCTCACGCTCATCCTGGTGAATAGCACAAAGCCATTTTTTTCTGACAAGAAATGAGTGCATTATGCAATGAGGGACGCCGCACTGATTGCAAGCTATATTTGGTTTTGAATTAGCGGTTTTGAAACTCTTCTGCTTGCGCTTCCGCATTCGTTAACATGGAAATGTGAAAAAGCTTCTAATATCTGACACAGGAGAACATGCAAAAAAGAATTTCACTGCTCCTGAACACTATACTTGTGCACATAATAGGATGAAACGTGATAAGTCGGGTGTCTCAAGCCACCCTCCGCTCAGATACTGATACTCCGGATTGAATCAGTACCGCTCTGAAGGACTTCGAGGGAGAATCCGGAAAGGTTGATACAGAACCCTAGTTCATATGAAAACAAGTAAATCTAAAAGACGCATCTTTTTCTTGTGTGTTGCCTTTTCATGTAAAGAAAAACGGCATTTTGATGTTCAAGAATGCATCCAGTCTCCTCTCCACGGTGGATAAATCGGGGACATTTTTGCGTTGCAGTGTGGATAAGGGAAAACGTAGACTTTCACTACAATTCCAAGATGGCAACATAACCTGCGTAAAAGACTTTTCCAGCGTTTCAACTCTACTGATACTCACACCTAAGATTGAATCGGTATCTTCCTGTAAATGAAAACAGCATTTTTTTCCTGTGTGAAGTTCATCTTTTTGAGCCACTATATAGCATATTTCCAGTAACTCTATGCAAGTTTACAGTGTTGCTATTATTCCCTGCTAAATGCACACATTTGGCTGGATTTCACAGAATAATATAGCATCCTGGCATGCTACAACATGCAAAAGATCAATGATTGTAGACAAGACACGATAATGATCCTGAACCCTTGAGCAGCATTCGATATCGATACCGAATCCGATATTTTTCTGTAAACCTCTAAAAATACAGGACAAAATACATAACTATGGACATGACTTGCACAAACTTATGTCATGTATAATAATAATAATAATAATAATCTTTACAAAAATAGTCATGTTATGTGGAAACATTTCCGTTTGCAATAAAAACAAAACCCATTTTCAAATCCAGTCTAAGTTTTTTCCAATTTATTTACATGATCAGATTAAATTTGTTCTTCTTTCCTCCCTCTGTTTTTATTTCTCGTATTGGGCTGATACCAATCCTGAGTATCAGCTCGGTGCTATCTCTAAGTGATCGCAACAATATTCTGCACCAAAACCCTGATTTAGCTTATATATGTGATATCTGTGAATGTGAAAGCCTGTAACCTCACAAGAACGCTGCTTTATTTTGATGAATAAAATTCACTAGAAATTCACTATACTGCTTCTCACAAAACCACATATTGCAGCCAATACATCACTTCCGAACTGCTTTGAGTGTAACTGCATGAGCGCTTTGTGCAGTAGCCAAGTAGTGATAACACGTTTGCCAATAATTGTGCTCTGCCTTCTGTCTAAACTAGCATTTCCCTTGTGTATTTGGTGAGAATGCAGTCCAGGGCGGTGATTCTCCATCCAGTCTTTGGGGATCATCAGCCACTTCACATGTGTATTTATCTCGTTCCAGCAACGAGCACAATGCTAGCCCAGGTCATTTAGCCCTGTAGCCCTTCATTACCTGCTTCAGGTGTGTTTAAGGTTGGAATAAAACCAAACCTGGACTGGACTGAACATCTTTGGTCTTGGGAAGTCTGAGATCAGTGCAGTCTTAACTTCTGAACAAGCAAAAACTCAGAGATTAGTCTTCAAAGAGACTATAAATGACTCTCAAGTGCCTTCTGGAAAATTTTTACGTCCGCTGAAGTTTCCCAGGGATTAGAACTGTGAGATATTAATACTGTATTGTGCGTTACTATCTAACTCGCTATTCCCTCTGCTGGAGAAGTTTTCTGCATAGAGATCAGAAGTTGTGATTCAGGGTCAGCCGTTTTATACGCAACATTTTTTTTTTGTGCCACAAGTGCCATTATTTTGCCGTCGGTGTAATGTACTGAAATCCTCAGCAATTATATTGGCCATATCTAGTTTTTTAGTCTTTAGTCTTCTAGCACAGTGCATTATGGGTATTCTGTATAGTGTAACAATTTCACTGGCATGCTACTCAAGAAACCAGGCGATTCAGGGTGAACTTGCGTTAGCAAGCTTGTATATTTTGGTCTGAAACTCAAAACGAAACGGAAAATTCGACGGATTTTCAACTCGCTCAGCATTCTCCACTTCTTTTTGGATCATGGGTACACATACACACGCACGTACACATACCTTCAGCTCACTGCTTGAGAGAGAGAGAGAGAGAGAGAGAGAGAGAGAGAGAGCACAAGAGTGAGAGCGAGAGCGAGCTCATCCTGCATTCATGACCAAGTGGGAACTGGGATGTTCCCAGTTTAGAGTCTTGCCCCCACCTGCAACACATACATTATGTCAGAAATAAAACACTTTAGGGGAGTGATGTTACAGAACAGTAATCAACAATCAGGTGGTGTGGCGAAGCAGAGTGACCGTTTTCCAATAACGGCACGTCCTGAAATGTTTTATTCCTCTTATACCTCAGCAGTTACCAGTTCATTTATTAATGAATGACACATCTGACTGGGACCTTTCTGACTTACAAATACAGTGCCAATTTTCTCACTTCCCAGTAGGAAAGATCCGTTTGTACGCCTCTCCGCTCCGCAATTCCTACTCGCAAAGACTTCTCCGAGTGATGTCACTTCAACATGGCAGCGCTTGTAGTGAAAAATAGAAATAACCGTGATTTAAGGTTTTTAAACCGTTTTTTTTTTTTTAGTTTCTTCTTACAGTACCAGTCAAAAGTTTGTACACCCCTACTCATTGACAAGTTTTAATGTATTGTGACTATTTTCTACATTGTCGAACAATACTGAAGACATCAAAACTACAAAATAACATGGAATTATGTGGTAAACAAAAAAAAGTGTTCAACAAAATATGTTTGATATTTTAGATTCTTCAGCGTATCCAGCGTTTACCTTGATGA
>JAOTRR010000038.1:3302822-3316745 GCA_028570945.1 Gogo arcuatus
CAATGTGCATTTTTGTACAGGATTGTACGGATGTCCATAGTACACAGTTAAAGTGACTGAGGGCAGATGTCTGTTAAATGTCCAATGTGCATTTGTACAGAATGTTCTTAGTGCACAGTTAAAGTGGCTGAGTGCGGATGTGTGTTAATGTCCATTGTGCAGTTGCCCTAATTTCTCGATGTTTATGTTTATGTGCTGTGCTGGTTATGATTATCCAGTACACTCAGTAGTCACTTTGGGTTCAGCTTCCATATAGGTGCATTTTGTTGAGTACAGCACATCTGTCACCCCCATTTTACCCCATCCATCATTGGGCAAGGGACCACCCTGGGACTATGACTTTCCAGATGTTTATTCAGTGCTGGAGCATTCTTAGCACAGCACTGATGCTGAGCTGACATCTTAGTAGGTGTAGTGCTGCTGTTATCATGGCTTCATGTGGCATGAATTTAGTTTTGTGCTCATCCCAGGATTCTTATGCTGCGTTCACGTTGCCTTGTAAGTGATAATTTGCAAATTGTAATAACGCCATTTTCAACCTCAGAACGTTCGACTTGCTTCTTCGAAAGCGTGTCTTTTGTTTGCTCTGTCAGAGCTCATAAAAAGCTACTTTAAGCATGCTTTTACACTGACAGGCCTGAGATGCTAATGGTTCTGTTATACTACAGTAAACTTCGAACATTCATGGACTGAAATTGCAGCACAGCAACAACATGCTAATAGCTTCTCAAAACAGTGATTAGTATGGTCACTATTATAAATTTAACCAAGTACTGTGTCTGTATATTAACTGATCTGAAGCCTAAAGAGAAGAGGGACTTCACTCTGTTCACATGTGAGCGGCCATGTTGATTCGATGTCACTCCGTGAACAGGGAAGGGACTGATAAGTTGAGGGACGTTGTCTGTAGCTTTTACTGGTTGTAGGCGGGGAATTACACCTCGAACGCAGCATTATTCCCAATATGCATGCTCATTTCAACACACTGTTAGACCTCATAGTATACATTTGTTAAAGATGACTTATCACACTATCTTCCCAAATTCAAAAATCATCTCAACTCTTATCTCTTCTCTCTCTGCTATCCCTCCTCCTGATAGTTCCTCTCCTGATCACTGACTGTTCTATCTTTTTCAGTGCTTTGAGCAAGTCTGTTATCTTTATGCTCATGTAAATTGTCATTTTGTTATCTGTGCCTCCTATCTGTCGTTTTCTTTTGGTTGATTTGCTTCTCTTTCTGTAGTGCCGTTACTTTGTAAAGTGTCCTTGGGTTGGTGAAATGCACTATATAAGTTAAACGTGTTGTTGTAGTAGTAGTATCTAACCCCGAAGAGGACGGGTTCCCTTTTGAGTCTCAAGGTTTCTTCCTCGTGTAATGTGTGGAAGGTTTTACTCGCTTCTATCGCCTCTGGCTTGTTCATTAAGGCTCTAAATCTACATCTGGATTTCTGTAACGCTGCTTTCTTGTTAAAAGTGCTGTACAAATAAAATGGAAATATAATTTCTTTGTTGTTTATTCATGTACACAGGGTAAGACTGTTTTGCTGTCACTTGCAGGTTTGGAGGTATTTGTTTTCTCAAATGCTTGTCAGCTATTGTTTGCTTTGCTGATGTAGTTTTATGATGTTTTGCACACCATACATGTTGCACCACACTCTGACCACCATAACTGGACCATTTTTTAAATACCATGAGCTTGTGGTTCAAAGAGAACACTTCCATGGTTGGAAATAGAGGTACAGTATGTGTCAGGACAGAGATCCACAAATTGTTGGACATTGTTTAACATCTTGTTGGCAGGAGAGGGCCGTCACTGGTACAAAGAAAGGTCACGTTGATGAACACGACAGTGTAGTGGACGTGTTTACTACATTCATTCTTTCATCTTCACTGACCGCTTTCCCAGGAACACGAATGGGACACCAGTCAATTGCACACACCTCAGGGCACTTTAGCCGGACTAATCCGCTACTTGCATGTTTTTAGGAGGTATGAGGAATCTGACTAACCTGAATGATGTGACCTCCAGAGGTGAGCACAGGAAAAACATGATAAACACTATAAAGAAAGCAACTTGAGCTCGTGATCGAGCTCTGAGGCAACAAGACTACCACTGCTGCACCACCACACTTCCATTAATGAACTATCGGAATTTAAATCATCAACCGATAGTTTTATAAAGACACACAGTTAGCTAACAGGCATATTGATTATCAGTGAATCATGGACACGCATTGTCAATGTCTTCAACTGACATTTCCGTCCATCCTGGGGTTCAGGGTGATACTCTGATCAGGAGGGTGAACAAAGGAGTGAATCTGGCAACCCATGGGGGGGCGTAGGGGGCGGGGCTGGGAGGGCGAATGCGCGCGTGAGGGGGATCAAAGCTCCACTCGCGCTCTGGCTCTGCGTCGGATGTAACCGCGCGCGCGTTTCGCTCTCATCGGGGACCGAAATCACGCGTTGGTTTTGTTGGATTACAGCCGATCTGATGTTTTATTACTGCAGTCTGATGCGGAGAAATGGGTAAACTCCATTCCAAACATGGTAAGGGTTTGATTTTCATGCATTTTATTTTTTTCTTGCTTTTGATGAACCGCTTTTCTTATTGCACTTCTATTCACTACCCCCGTTTGCCCCCCCCCCCCCGTTTTCCCCATTCTATCGTGCCTTTCTCCTGTCAAAAGCTGCAATCTGTAAACCGAGGGAAAGCCCGGAAGGTGAGTGAGTTCCGTTCAGTTTCATGAATATGAAAGAGATTTGGTATTAATGCATTAACAGCCTGCAAATGAGCTGCTGGGGTTTTAATTAAGTGCCCCACGCGCTTCCTTTGGCACAAACCGAGCCACAAGTTTGGAGACTTTATCCTTATTATGCTATTTTGATGATGATGATGATGATGATGATGATGATTGTGCAGTCCTATGTTAAATGCAGTTTCCTTGCTGTTGGTGATAGGAGATAGTTTTGTAGTGAATGCCTGCTTGGCCAGAAAAGGACTGGACGACTGGCTGGTTAAACAGAAGTATTACTGCACCACGGGCGCGCGGCTGGAGCAGCAGGACTGTCCACAGAAAACTAACTGCGGGACATCAGCGAGGGTAAGAAGGAAACCTGCCTGCCTGGCCCGTCGCGTGCAGTATACACATATAAAACCGTGCATGGGGTGTTTTTTTGGTTTTTTTTAAATACACTTTTCATTTTGCGTTTGCGTGTTTTGTGCGTTGCTTGTCCGCTTTCCCGGCGCGTGCGTGCGTCCGTGGCCCCACCGCACTTCACATTGCGGCGCTTTTCGTGGAAGCCCTGACCCGCAAGTTGAGAAAATGCATCGTGCTGTATCATTATTTCGACTTAATAACTCGGTTTCCTAACTTAATAACTTGTAATTTCGACTTAATAACTCATTATTGTCGACTTAATAACTCGTTTTCTTAACCTAATAACATGTTATTTTGATGTAATAACTTGTTAGACTTAATAACCCGTTATTTTGCCTTAATACATCATTATTTCGATTTAATAACTCGTTATTTCGACATAACTTGTTAGTCTTAATAACTCATTATTTTGATTTAAATCATTGTTTTAACTTAATAACTTATTTCGACTTAATATACCATTATTCTTCAATTAATAGCTAATTATTTTGACTTAGTAAATCATTATTTCAACTTAATAACTTATTTGACTTTATATAAATCATTATTTTCACTTAAAATATCATTATTTTCACTTAATAACGCATTATTACGAATTAATAACTCGTTATTTGACATAATGACTTGTTAGACTTAATAACTAGTCGTTTTGATGTAATAAATTATTATTTTGACTTAATATATCAATATTTTCTTGTGATTTTCTCCTGATCTTGTGACTGTTAACTCGTTAAATCGGTCACAAGAACACTAGTCAAGCCTTTAGGGATTTAATCTCTTCTTCAAATCTCTTATGTGTTTTGCTGAACACTTTCTGATGGAGAATTCCTTAACCATTTTTGTTGGTGAAGAATTCTTTCACACCACGAAGGTTTACTTGATGTGTGTTTTAGGAAAAAGCTCTTTAGGAAACTAAAAATGGTTTCTCCAAGACATCATTCAGAAATAACTTTTATGCTGCTGTTATTTTTGACAGTGTAAGCAATCTGGCGTAAATATTCCTGTTGTAATTCTTAATTGTTTCCCGGCTTTGCCATTTTCTGTGACTTGGCTGACTTAAAGACCACCCCGATTTTTCCCCCTTAATGGGTTCCTGAGCTTGGAGAATGATCTTGGCATTGTGCTTTCGATAATCAAGAACAATACTGAGCGTGTATCACGCGGCAAACTGGGAACACACAGAAAAAACGACGCTTTGTTTTTTTGCGGTCCGAGCCTAACTACAAAAGGCAGAACCATTATGTTGAGCCATGATGGGAGAAGTTTTTTTGAATCCACACACCCGCTAATGAATGGCTTTTAAAACGCCTGCCAATGGGCTCTCTACATTTGCAAATGCTCCCTTTGAAGCCTGAGGTAGAGCCGGGAACGTTTTTTTTTTAAATGTTTATTCCTGAGAATGATGGGAGTGGGAAATGTCTGGTTAAGAGATTTTACAAAAGGACCAGAGTGTGTTTTCACCTGACAAGTAGGCTTTTTTTTTTTGCTTAAACGGAAGAGAGGAGGTGAAATGATCTGACACATTCCTTACAACAAAAAGTAGTCTGACGCAGTCTAAGACTAAGACTGATATGAAACATTGACAGTGGAATATTACAAAGAACCCCAGTATTTGCACCTAACAGGAAATTATTTTAGGGGCCCAAGCACCAACAGAGCTGGAACCCTGTTGTTTTTGTTACAATTTCTATTTTTATTGATTTATTTTTGACTAAAAGGAGGAGTTGAGAGAAGGAAAAACTTCAGAGTGAAGTTTTGTTTCTGGCTGCAATGAACGTGTTCATGAGAATGATGAGATTTGAGACACGGTTTGAGTTCTACAAAAGTCCAGAACCTGTTTATTTTGCATGAAAGTAGTCGGATGTACCCGAGGTGTTCTCTGCTTGAGGAAAATGTCTCAGAGTTTAGAAGAAAGATGAGGTGAAGTTGTCGTGAAATGATTTTGTTCTTAAAAGGAGGAGATGATGGGAAGGAAAAAAAAGAGCTTCACACCGAAGTTAGGGGTGTGTATGTCAAAAACATTTCACTGCTGCCATGAAAGTAGTCTGATGCATGATGGGAACGAATGATGGTAAGCATCGAGTTTGGAGTTTTACAAAGAACCAGAGTCTATTTGCACCTGACAGGAAATCTTTTTTTTTTTTTTGGCTAAAAGGAAGCGTCTGGGGGGCTGGGGGGGCATTCACACCAAAGTTTTTTTTATTGTTGCCATGAAAGCAGTCAACTATATTCATGAGAATGATGGGATGTAAGACATGTTTAAGAGATTTACAAAGGTCCAGTCTGCTTACCTGACAAGCAGTCATTTTTGTGTTAAAAAGAAAAAAAAGGAAAAAAAGTAGTGCATGAAAATAGTCGGACATACCCAAGGTGTTGGGTAAAACGCTGCTGTGTTTAGACGAAAAGTGAAGTTTACTTTTTTTTCCCTGTCAAATGCACGAGGGTGAAATGGTTTATTTAAGCAGATGAACAGAGGAAAGAATGTGTCAAGGTTCAGAACAGACGCGGTGCTCTATGGAAAGCGATGGATCATGGTGGGCTTGAAAGCATGACGGGCTGGTGACAGGGCTGCATTGTGCAACTGAGTAAAGGAGGAGGGGAAGGGAGGGGAGGGAGCGCAACCCTGTCTGTGATTTGGCATCCTGGTAAACACACAAGAACGTCGCTGTTTGAGAACAGTCGTAATGCTCTGGAAGCACTTCTGAGGAAGCATAAGCCTCTTTTTGGGTCGCGGGTCCACCGTGTCTCAAAAGAGTTTTTGAGAAAGTGAAGGGGGGTTAGGGGGCGGGGTAGGGTGGGCTGGGGGTTGTGGGTGGATTTGGGGGTACCACTCTTAAAAAGTCCACTTGAAAAAGGCAGGCCACTTTGCAGGCTTTTTTAAGATGTATGCAAATATTCTTCCACGTCTTTCTGACAGAAACCACCGAGTGTTTATGAAACGGCTAAACACAGAGTGGATATAGCAGGCCATAGTGCTGATAACAGACAGGATGTTTGTATTATGGCACTTTAAAATATCATTATTCTTCCTTATGGCTATGTAGTCAGCATTTTTCAGGAACTGTCTTATTTAGAAAGCAGCATTTCTTCTAAGTGCCTTTATTTTGAGCAAATTTGAAGGCAGCATCTTGCTTGGCCAAGATGTTTGTGTAATTTTGTTCCTGTGAATGTTTAAAAGACATGGCGGACAGAAATGTTGCTCTGAATGTCTCTAAGGCTATGGTTATTCCCGTCTGGATAGTAGGTGCACTCATACAACCCTTAAACTGATCTTTAGTTTGGCTGTGTGAGGGAAACCCTAGAAAGTTCTGTGTAGTAGTGCTGCGTGATATTATGATATAATATTAATGGCATGATAAATTATATCACAGTGCACTTTTTTTGTATAGCATGGTTAATCTGATCTCTTTTGATAAATATGTTTTGTCAGTTGCAAAGCATTGGTAAATTGGAAGCAACTGATGTAAGGTTTGAAGTCAGGTCAGGTCAGGAGACCTGCTGCTACTGGTATCCTGTAATCCAGTACTACCTGCTGTAGGGTCGGGTAGTCGGCAACTAAACCATCTCCCCCACCGACTCCTTGGAGTATGGTGAGGAGGATGGCTGGACACCCTGATGGAATTAAATACAAGATCCATCTAAAGGGTGTCGGCTCTGGAGAGCCAACAACAGCCATCCAGCAAGTGCTTTGAGTCTTTGGCGGAGTGGCACCCCTTCGACTATTTTAGCCTTTAGTTTCTCAGTGAAGCGCCTATGGCCCTTTAAGGGCTAAGGCATGCTGAACCTGAACTTGAACCTGATGTAAAGCTAAAGTTTGCTAGGTGTCATTCAACTCATCAATCTTTACATGCACCACTGTTTTAGTGGCAGTTTGTTAGTAGACCTTCATATCGTGATACATATCGTGTATCAAAAAATGTCTTAAGGGGATTCTTTTTTTTTTTTTTTTTTTTTTTTACAAAAGGCACTGATGAGATTGAACTCCTTTAGAAAGCTTAACTGAGAAGCCAGAAGCCAGAGTGTAGAAAATGGATGTATCCAATGAAGGTTGAATGATTTGTTGGAATACAGGTCCAAATGAAGGGACTCATAAGTTTTACAAAGAAACCTACAATGGAAGGGTTTTCTTTCACGACATCATGTTCCAAGATGATAGAACATCTTTAGAAATTGTGAACTATTAACCATTATAAGAACCCTTGAGGAACCCTTTTTTAAAACAATGCATTACTTCCAATAGAAACCACATTAACGAAATGGAGATGAATGTCCAGTGAAAGATTTGTCATAATACAGGTTACTGGTTTTATGTAGAAATCGACAGTGGAGGGTCTTTGTTTCACAACAGATCCCCTTTAGAACCCCTTTTGAAATCTCAAATCATTAACCATTTAAGGAAACCTTGAGGAACCCTATTTCTAACAGTGGGCTACTCCCAAGAGAAGTCAGATTAATGAAAATGGAGATTAATAGCCAGTGAAAAAGATTTGTCAAAGTACGTGTTCTTGGTTTGTCCAACTGAAGCAACTCTTAAAGATTTTATGCCGAAATCTACAATAGAAGGTCTTCCTTTCACACCATGCTCCAAGAGGATAAAACCACCTTTAGAAATCTCTAACCATTATAAGAACCCTTGAGGAACCTTTTTTCTAACAGTGGACTACTCCCAAGAGCACCCAGATTGATGAAAATGGAGGTGAATATCCAATGAAAGAGAGTTGTCAGAATATGGGTTTCTGATTTCTCATGCAGGGGGAACTATTCAAGATTCCACATAGAAACCTGGAATGGAGAGGTCTTCCTTTCAGACCATGTTCCAAGAGAAATGAACTCCTTTAAAAGGCTTGAACCATTAACCATAGGCCAGACATTTTGGACCAAACAGTTCTAGTGACTTTTTGAGAAAAACTACCCACTTGGGAGCTTTTTTATTGAGAAGATAATTATTTTTTAATGCTAACCTTAAGAGCTGTTGTTTACATGGCTAACATTTTACACGGATTTTAAAAATGGTGGTTGCTGGTGATGCATTTACTCATGTTCAACCAATCAACGTACACTTACGTCTGGACCAATCACCATACACTTACATCACTCTTGGTTCCTCTTGTGATGGGAGAGTACCTACCCTGAAGTAGGAGCTAAAAAGTCCCTCAAAACGGCATTCTAAGAACTATTATCGTTCTCAGTTCCCGCAGTGCAGACACACAAAAAAGGGGGAACGTCCTCCAACAGTTCTAAGAACTATGAAAAAGTTCCTCCAGTCCGAAAGCCTCCAGTCTATCATTATAGAACCCTTGACGAACCCTTTTAGCAGTGAACTGCTCCCAAGAGGAAGCAGATTGATAAAAATAAAGATGAATATTTAGTGAAAGAGAAAAAGAAAGGCATCGCTGATGTTTCCCCAAGTTCTACCATTTTGTTATGGATTTTATGTTGATGCAAGCGATGGCTTCACTGTCTGATTGGTGGTTTGTACCCTTGATTTGGCTTGTTTTGAAGATCTAATATTGTGATTTTCATAAGTTACAAAACAATTGTAATCTAAAAAATGAGAGAGGTTATCAGGGGCACATCCAAATCAAAATATAAATCAAAGCAGCATTGCTATATTACTATTCTCCAGCAAAAAGTCATGCGATAGTTGACTGTATCCAACTGAGGCATTGTGACTGCTGGTATGGAAGGGCATTTGATGCCAGCAGAGTTTATTTGGAGTAGCCTCAGCTGGGATGGGAAGAAAAAAACAGGCAGAAAATCAACTGGACGTCTTGGATATCCAGGAAACAGGAAGGAAAAAAATTGTAGTGAATGTTGACATGATGGTACAGCCATATCTGAAGTAGACAGATAAAAGTCCCTTGTTATTGTCGTCACTTTTGGAAGTATATTGATATAAATGCCAGGACGAAGCCCGCTGTTATAAACAAAGGTGATAAGTTTTGACAATGGAAGCTTTATCATATTCAGAGTGATTAGATAATACTGAAACTTGCTCGTTTCACAGAAAGTCCCATGAACACTTGGATGTCAGACTTTTATTACAGCTGTGCTGTGATTTTGAAGGGCATTGTAATAAATTAAACAGACATGGAGAATCATTACTGTGATATGGTTAAAGATTATCCTGTGTTGTTTTTGTCTACACTTATTTACCATTGAGCGCAAAAGTTTGAACACCCTTAGGACCAAATGAACAGAAAGAAACTCCCAAGGTTCCACAGATGTTCCTACATTTGTAAGATAAATATATAGTGTATGTTAAGATATTATGCATTTTCCTGCCTAAATGTGATATAAATATTCGATGTATAAGTACTTGCATATGTTTTATATGCAGTTTTAACTACTTCCAAGTTTTTCCTTGTCCTCTGAGGTGTTTCTGGAGCCAATCAGATACAATCAGCTTACCGTTTTTCTTGATAATCTTTTGTTAAAGAGAAAGACACACTTGTAGAAAGAGTGACAGAGATACAATGAGAGAGAGACACAGAGGAGATACACACATAGATACATAAAGAAAGTGACACATGGAGAGAGAGACACAAAGGGAGAGATACACAGAGAGGGATACACACATGCAGAGACACGGAGAGAGACAGAGAGATACATGTAGAGGGATACATACAGCGACAGACACGTCCTGAGAGAGACACAAATGAAGAGAAACAAACAGAGACACAGAGAGAGACCTGTGCATCCAGATACACATAGAGAGAGACACAGAAGGAGACTGAGAGACAGAGGCAAACAGAGAGAGATTCAGTACATGGGGAGAGAGAGACACACATGGAGAGACACACATAGAGAGAGAGAGATACAGAGAGGGATATACACGTCAAGAGGCATGTACAGAGAGAGACACAAATGTAGAGAAACACACAGAAATACCAAGAGAGACACATGCATGCAGACACACAGAGAGAGAGAGAGACACACACACACACACACACACACAGAAAGAGACTGAGAGACCGAGATACGTGTGGAGAAAGACACATGGAGAGAAACAGATAGACACACACACATAGTGAGACACATTTAGATAGACACAGCGAGACACAGAAAGGGATACACAAAAAGAAAGAGACTCGCATAAAGACATTTTCACACATAGCGAAAGACGCACAGAGACACATGGAGAGGCATGTGGAAAGAGACACACGTGGAGAGACACACACATAGAGAGAGAAACGTAAAGAAAGATACACATTGGGAGAGACATGTATAAAGAGAGATACACAGAGAGGGATACACACATGGAGAGCGAGACACAAAAAGAGACACATAGACACACATGGAGAGAGACACACTTGAAGAGAGAGACACATGTCATATGGCCTGGCCAGATGTGTCTGTTATAACCTGATTTATTCCATCTTTAAATCAGGTCTGGAGACAAGTCGAGGGTCACGGGATGCCCTTTGCTTCTTTTCTGTTGATTTTGCCGTATGTTTCAGATGTTGCAGGATGCACCCACACACCCACACTGCGTATCTAATTTCTTTTCTTTCTTTTTTTCTGTGGTTACATTTCCTACTAACACATTTTCTTTTCATTTTTACCCATAGCACCCAGTATGACACTTAGTCATTTGTTACTTCTTAAGCTAGTGTTGTAGTACTTGAGATTGGTCTCGTCTCGGAATCGACCACATTTGTACTCGGTCTTGTCTCGGTCTCAGACATAGAGGACTCGGGATTTTATTTCAAGACCGGCCAAGACCACAACTGTGGGGATTTCACTAAACTGCCTCTGATTTATTTGTTAACACTGTTACTGTAATTGGATGCAAAATTTCCTGCTTCAAATGCAACCACTAATGTGACTCATTGCTAATTTGAAATTTTTCTTCAAAGACGAGGAGTCTGGCATGTTGGTGCAGTAAATGTGTGCAATGGACGAGGAGAAGCACCATCAGGTTTTCCAGCACATGCGCAGTTGGTGCTCTTGTAGCGAAGTGGTGTAGACACAACAAATTGGAGGGTAAATGGACGTCCGAAATTTGTCACTTGCTTCCGAAACTGGTCTTAGAGCTAAGAGTTTTGAAGTCTGAGAGATTCTACAGGTAACTAAATTTATAACTGAATATATCCTTTACAGCACAATGGAATAGGACCCAATTGACCAAACCCTCGAGGTAGATTTAAGCGATCTCATTGACTGGTTCTAATGAGGAGTCTAGAACATTAGGAAAACATTAGATAGGCCTTGTAGAACCCGTGTGCATTTGCCAGGTGGTTTGAAGTGATTTGGCAAAGCTGTGTACAGATCCCTGCTGAAAGACTTGGACTGTTTGAACAATTTGGACTAGCAGAGTTTTGTGTGGGTGTGTGTGTATGTGTGTGTTCTCACATAAATTATTAAGTCCTGTGAGCTTAATGGTTTTCACAGTGTTGAGGGAGAAAGAACAAAACGGAGCAAGACGTGCATCTGACCATAAATATTTATTTGGAAGCATTCGCTTTGTTTTGAGTTCAACAAAGCATTTCTGAGATAGATTAATATTTAATTGCGTGTTAAAGTTGGAGGCAGCGCTTGCTGATGGCGGCGCATGCTTTTTTTCCGCCTCCCTCTTTTTCAAGCTGCCTAGTTTCTGGGGTTACTTTGTTTGTCGGCGTTACTGTTTTGTATTTCGAAACAAGTGCCAAACATATGCAAACGTGTGATTTTCAGTGTGATATTTATTGCTCGAAGATGAAGATGATTGGAGTCGTGTGTTAATTCTTGATCATGAACACGTCCTTCTCTTTTTTTGTGAGGATGTTTGTTTTGCGAATAATATCATGACTAATTATTACTTACATACTTCTATACTTTCTAAAGAAATATGGTTTTCACCATCCCTGTTTGCCTGGACTGTATATATATGTATATGTGTGCATGTGTGTGTGAGGATCTGAAAGGGGGTTGTTGTAAAATGTAGACTGTATGGGAAGGACAGTGGGGAGTCAGGGTCAGGAATCTGTTTGATGTTGAGACTCGCTGTGGCTGAGTGCTGAAAGTGTCCTCTCATAGTCTGACCCTGCTCATAAAGCCCAGCCTTCACACTATAGCAGTGTGATATGACAAAATAATATTAATCTTTGTAAATTAAACCTGTTTTACCCTATGTGGTTTCATTTAAGATTATTAATTGTCATATTGTATGAGATAAGCCCAACAAAAGCTTGTTCGAAGTCTGTATTACCCCATTTCCACCAACAGGGAACGGGTTTTGTTCTAGTTCACGCACGAAATTTTGAACCGTTCGAAGCATTTCGATCTAAAACAAATTGGTTCGGAAGCTGAAAAGTTGGTTCTCAGCTGGAACCAAAAGATAGCTGGTTTTTCCAGTGCAAACCGTGATGACATCAGTGGACGTGTCATTAGTTTGGAGAGGAACCAGAGCACAGCAATGGAGAATACAATGGGAAAGAACCCATTCCTTGTTGGTTGAAAAGCGGTTTCAGAGACGAGTTCTCCATGTGAGAACGATATATGTCATCAGTCAGCATGCAGAAAATGGTGTTGCATAAACAACAATTTGGCGTTGCACAAACAGAAACATTCTTCAAAGCTAGCTTGAGGTAATGAGGTAATAATGCATTTTTCCCTCCGTTAGCATGTTTCATTTACATTTCCTCACTGCTTCTACTGTATTTGCAGCTATCACATAATCCTATGCCATCCTTCTGTTGGTAGCTTTTATGTTGTAGATAAGCATCTAAAATCCAAAATCAGAACTTTCACACACTGCCAGAACTTCAATGGCTATCTTCGGTGGCAATAGCACTAAATTGGCCGTCACATTACTAAGCCTGCCAACCTCAACTCACAACCAAGACTCAAGAATTCTTTAACTATGTGAGATTTTTGCCTGTAACTGCAAAATCAGTGAGTTTTTTTCCCCCAAGATATAGATAGAATTAGTGAGCATGAGATAAAATTTTTGGCCTGCAGTAATAACTGTAAGCGAGCCAGATAAAGCCAAGGGTGCCAGAAATTTTATTGATAGTGAACACAGAGAAATGCGATCTTTGTCAGATTAATCTAAAATGCAAACCCCCCCCAAAAAAACAGTACAATTACTTGAGATTACAAATGCAAATGGCGTTCTTACAGACAGCAGCAGTATCACGTTATACTCTATGTAGTGAGCACATGTAGTGAATAGATAGCTGTTTGAGATTTAGTCTAAATTGAAGATGCAGAGTTTATTAAGTGGACCACAGGCAGGAAATTTAAAATGGAACAAAATATCGGATGTGTCGGATGGAAATATCGGATGAAATCCTTACTGTGAGTATGTCAATAAAAACCAAATCGGAATCATTCGATTTTATGATAACATTGAGATTTTGTCAAAAAAAAAGGACGTGGGAAAAAAAAGAAGTTTTTCCAGTGATATAGTAATAAAGATCATTGTGCTGTACTGTCTGGGAGAAAAGCCAGTAAGATTCTGCGACGATTGCGAAGATTTTTCCACCCATATGTTCCTGTGCAAAACTATCGGCACCTGGGATTACTAGTGACAACATTTGGGAAGTATAACTTTATCTAGTTTCCACTTATAGGACACGTGCCTGCACTGTATCAGTATAAATCATCATCTAGGCAGCTTACTTTATTATAAGTCAATAAAATGCAAAGCATTTTTTTATCGTGCTTAATCTTTCCAGTCAACAAGGCCAGATAGTGAGTGGAGTGTGCAGTCATCTGCTTGCCTATTGGAACGTGTGTGTGTGTGTGTGTGTGTGTGTGTGTGTGTGTGTGTGTGTGTGTG
>JAOTRR010000038.1:3510995-3522584 GCA_028570945.1 Gogo arcuatus
TGTGTGTGTGTGTGTGTGTGTGTGTGTGTGTGTGTGTGTGTGTGTGTATATATTTCAAATTTATTATTAGCCAATTCATGTCTTCATGTGTACATGTGAGGTTGTGGTGGAGTAATTATCAAGCCAATTTTCAAAAAAAAAAAAGGATAAACTTATTTTCTGAAGAAATGCAATATCTTGGCACTTTTATAATCCAGACTGGCCTGAAGAAGGCATAAAGTTCCGCAGAGAAGGAGAAAAAAAATCATTAAGTAAGATCAATTTCCTTGTAGACAGCCCCGAGGGATAAAAACATTTTATTTCGCAATTTTAGTTAAATTATAGCCTGTATAATATTAAAGTTAACGCAACAGATCATAAGTCTATATGTAGCTCAGTAAGCTGAGGATTTGATCTTAAATTTCGTTGAAGCTTTAAGAAAAGGAAAGAAAGGAGGAAAGAAAAAAAAAACCCTTCATTACTCACCCTGGACAAGGAAATATATAAAAAGTTTCCCCTTTAACGAGATAGGCAGGTCTGATCAATCGCAGCCATCCACACAAACGCACAGAGACAGGAGCTGCCCAGGCGATCGATGCTTTAATTAAAGATTCAGAGGCCTGACAACCGGCCCAATGATGAACTGAAATCGGACTTGCGCTGCAGTATGGTTTTTAATGGCCATAGGCTGTCCAGTTCTCACTAAATTGCATTTCCATCCAAACAGATCATGGGGTGAGAGTCGATGCTAATGCAGCCTGCTTTAGAGAACCCGAAAGGTGCGCCACATTAAACCTGGTGCATTCAAGCGCCAAGGAGAAAACGTGGAAATGCTGGACAAACAGTACTACAGTCTAATAATCAATATGAGAAACGAAATAGTTGTGCTAATTAAAAAAGAAGAATAAAAAGAAGAAGAGAAGCACTCACCCTTTTTGTCTTATGAAAAAAAAAACAAATACAAAAACAAAATAAAATCAGATGTATTTGGTTATTAGAATAAAGAATAACAGCATCTTAGTTAGTTAGCAAGGTGTTAAACTGTCGAGAAACTGGACCCTGGAAAGGTGATTTTCCACCTTTCCAAGAAAGTGCATGGAACAGTCCAAAGATTTTCAAACCTAATATACAGTACTGTACAAAAGTCTTCATGCAAAGAAATGCTGGAGAGCAAAGATACCTTCAGGAATAATGATAATGAAATGAAATGTTTCTACATTAAAAAGAAAATACTGTACTATAAAGAGCAGTAAACAGTGGGATAGTAAATTAAACAAAGTCAGTATTTGGTGATGAGCCTTTTTTGCTTTTAAAACTTTTTTTTTTTTTTTTGCAGCCTTCATTATATATCTGAAAAGTGTCTCTGACATAATACTGTATGCTGCTTTCTTTACTGACACAAATATTGTTCTGTAACATTTAATTTTGTGCTGGACAACTAAATGTTTTTGAACTCACTCGCTAATGTAGACGTCATAAAATCCATAATAAAGTTTGTACAAAAAAAGTGCCTAAGATGTTTGCACAGTACTGTATATCTTTATAAAAACACTATGTTTTGCCCCCTGGCCAAGTGGATATCTTTTGAGCAATGTTATGTACGTTGTTATTGTTGTTGTTGTTGTTGTTGTTGGTACAGGGTTTTTCTGTTCCTCATCAGACATACATGTACACACGGAACACAGCAAACCTTTTGTGCTTAATGGCAGATGAAGATGCGGAAAACCAGCTCATGTTTACTTCAACAAGTGTAACGGACAGAATGCATTTAATTTCTTTCTCAGGTACAAACCATGTAGACCTTCCTTTGTGTTTGCTCATGTAACAATTAAGCTATTCGAAGCTTTGTAGTGTATAGCAACAAGAAATAAAAGAAACAAAACAAAACTAAACAAAGAAAGTGAGAAAGTGAAAAACCACAATACAATAAACACTGAAAACAAGGATTAATTTCTAAAAACAGCTGAGATGTAGTTATGCCTGCTTTGTTTTTACTTAAATAAAAAGTTTGATAATAGACCTATCTCGTGTGTCCTCTGCCTGATGGGGGGAAAAAAAAATCATAGGCTATTTTTAATGAGGGGGAAAAGTTAATACACAGCTGGTAAACCATCTAGCACAGATCAGTGTACATTATTTACAGTCTTTTGCTTTTGCGTATTCAAGCTCTAATGCATCACAAACATGAACAGTTTTGTTATACATACTACAGATAGAAATAATTTAATACTAACGTAAAAGGTTATCTATCCAGAAATGCTAAAAGTTCCAAAAGCACACTTTTACACAATCAGACAGCTCTGTTCTGGTGGTAAAACAGAACAAAAAACTTGAGTAATTGTTAATGTTTCCACTTCGATTTTCGAGCAAGGTTATAATCACTAATAAATAAGCTTTGTAAAACATTAACATGTTGTACATTGTACAAAAATGCAAGTTCTCTTCTGTAACTAAAGTCTCAATCTTTTCTTGCACTTGTTCTGCTGTTGTGCATGTGTGAGTACATGTCTTGCAAGTGTTTGTGTTCGTGTATATCAGCTTGTACCATAGAAGCGCTGCTCGTCCTTTAGTTAGTGACAATCTCCTTGTTGTCCTCCATAAAACGAGCGAAGCGGAAGTGAGTGCCGTTTTCCGTGTTGGCCATTTTCTCAAGGCCAGCTAGTGCTGCATTGGATTCCGAGTTATGCAGCTTGTCCATGCTGCCTGTCAGGCCGCTGATGGGAGAACTGCCCCCGTTACCCACGCTTCCAGACAGAGACGGCGGCAAGCCTCCATTCTGGATCACAGATATCTCATTGGTCTTCATTGCCAGGCCGTTGGAGAATGCAGCAGCATACTGGTTCCAGAAACTAGCTGGGTCTCCGTTTCCTACCCTGCTGGACAAGTCTTTCTGAAAGAGCTCAGGGAACTTCACAGGGTTTGTGCCCAAGAAGGCCATAGGGCCATCTACAGAGAGCCTGCGTCCTCGTCTCGCTGGGGCACTGTTCCACATGTGAGTACCCATATGCACCTAAACGCAAACGCACACATACACACACACACCAACAGAGAAAGACAATGGTCAGTATTGTTTACAGATTTGTCCTCACATAGACACTGAGTTCATGACGTGATGCAATGGAAAAATAAAATATAACTAATTTTCTACTATTTAGAACAGCCTCTCAGAAAGCAACCATCGAGGTCTAGCTTTTAGGGTAAGACAAATACATTTTATAAACACTCCACTACTCTAGAAGCAGATCAAGCCTTTTGAAAACAAGTCACATCTTAGATAAACTGCAGTGTCCTCTCCGATTGCACTGGCCTCTGCTAAATGTGGCTCTTCAAGCATGTAATGTAAACCTGATATATGAGGTATAATATCCTGATCTGATACTTTCTGAGTCCTATATACACAGCATGGTTAACAAACACATGAGAGCAATTTGACTTTTTTTCACCACATTGCTAGTTTTGCTTCATTCTTCTAAGCCTGTGGCTTAAACAACTCAAAGAATTTGAAAAAGTAAAAGATACGCCTCAAATTAGCAATTAGTCTACCATATTATTCTAAGGTGGGAAATGATGAGGCTTTAGAATGACTCAGTTTTTAAAAGTGGACATGAAAATTGCTTTTGAAAGACAAGTAAATAAATATTTGATGCAAGGACTTTACTAATGAAGTAAGCTGTGAAATGTAGCTTCAGGTCCTTTACTTCTCTTGATGAATACACTATAATTACTGATTTATTAGGAGAGGAAATTTGTATCCAGTTAGAGATTTACGTTGCTTCCTGAAAATTAAGCTGCCGGTGTGTCAGGTTTCCTCAATTCTTTACAGGCGACTGGTGCGATCACACATGCCCACATAAACCCCCCAAGTTCCTGTTTATCCGTGAGCAGGGGCCATTTCCCTTCATGATCAAAGGGAATCTCACATTTTTCACTAGATAAATTCTGGAAAAATACTGAGCATGCAGCAGCTCAGGATGGTTGCTGCTGGTAACTGTAGTTAAAGCCTGTTAAGTGAAGCGTTCCTGGCTGTGCTCCATCAGACACACTCTCAGGTTTCTGCCCAATATTCATATTAATGGGTGACTCAACCTTTCCACTTGTACACCTTTATTTCAGCACAGCTGAGGTGTTCTTTCTCTCTACATTTTTTCATTAGTGCACAGTGACAGTGCCTAACAGATTAACTGGACAAAAGGTCCAGAAAAGCATTATATTTATTATTTACGTGATTTACTAGAAAAGCGATTACCTTGAGATTTCCTTTAGTGGTGAATGCACGTCCACAGATGGTACAAGCAAAGGGCTTCTCCCCAGTGTGGGTCCTCTCATGGATCTGCAGAGCACTAGAAGAGGAGAACATCTTCCCACATGTGTTGCAGTAGTGCTGCTTGGGTGTCCGTCTTGGAGGTGCAGCTGAAAGCACTGGAGACGTAGAAGCGGAAGAGGTCACCAAGCTTGAGGGAAGATCTTTACTTTCATGTTGAGGAGCATGGAGGAAACCGTTTTCAGCCTTAATCAAGGAGGGCAAGGATCCAACAGAAAGCAGAGATGGGGTAGGGCTGGATGCCAGGCTGGTGCTGGGCTCAAAGAGCTGGGAGGGCAAATCTCTCATTTGGTGGGTCAGCATGTGTTGCTTTAGATTACCCTTGGTGGAGAAGCCCCGGTTGCAGGCTGTACAAATGAAAGGTCTTTCTTTGGTATGGCTTCGGTAATGGATGTCCAAGGCACTCTGACAGGCAAATGTTTTTCCACAAATGTCACATGATGTGTTCTTAGAAGTGCCTCGCTCACGAAAGGGGAAAAGCATGCCCAGAGGGTCTTTAGAGGGGTTCATGGAGGTTAGGTCAAGAGCCCCTAGACCTGAGGAATGGGTTTGCATGAGGCCTGCACTTATGTGCTCCAGTGATAGTGCCCTCTGCTGACGATCCTCCAGACTGGGGGATTTGCGCTGCTGGGGAACACCACTAGAAGGTGAAGGAGCTTGCATGGAGGAGGTAGATTCAGAGGCAGCTGGACTTCCTGCACTTTGGCTCTCCACATCACCTCCTGGTGAGGAGGAATCATTAGTGAAGTGATCACCTTCAACTGAACCATTTTCTGTCGTTTTAATTCTGTTTAACTGTGAATCTTCTATCAGACCCTGGGGTGAGTTCTTATCCTGATGGTCAACACCTGATTGCTCCTGTGGCATAGGTGAAGAACACAGACTGTCCTGGGATGCATCAACAGATTTGGGTGTGTCTGGAACACTGCTATCTGGACCGTCTTCCATTCCCTCCATGTTGTCATCTGAGAAGTTGTCTAAATCATCAAAGTTTCTCTCTTCAAACGAGCCAGTGTCAGAGCCCATAGACTCTGGGTAGCTGTCATGGAGAGGAGTGTTGGGAATCTGGCCACCCATGTGCATGCGGATGTGCTGCTGCAAGACAACAGCATTAGTGAACTTCTTCTGGCAGATGGGACAAGAGTGCTGCACCCTCAGAGGTGGCATGGCACGATGGACGCTGTAGTGGGTCTTCAGGTTGCCCTTAGTGGTAAAGGCACGACCACAAATTTTGCACTTAAAGGGCCGTTCCCCAGTATGTGTACGATAGTGCATTTTCAGTGCACTCTGACAGCTGAGAACTCGGTGGCAAATGACACACTCATTGGGGTCTGTCACTTTCCTGTCAATATTTTCTACTAATTGCTGCAGTTTTGAAGTTTCTGAACCTTGCAAAGGATCAAGGAGTCCTCCAAACGGGAATTTAGCCTTAAACTGCTCTGACATCAGGGGCATCAGAGGGTTGGTCGACATAGGAGGGCTGTTAGAAGTAGTGTACTCTACCTTGCTCTCTCCCACAGAGCTTGTGTTTGTTGTGAAGCTAGAAGGCTGGCTGCTTTCTTCAGTTTTCCCATTTGAGGTAGGCAAGGTTGCAACATCTCCTTCTTCTGACACACCATCACTGCATTTTGTGGAAGGTTCTGCCGGACCTGAGTCACTCTTAGCAGAATGGGAAGGACTTGTAATGGCCACGGAATGATTTTCCTCTTTCTTGATGAATGGGGGTAGGCTTGGTATAGTGGGTGGGAGCAACATGCCAACTGATGAGCTCAGAGTAGATAAAACAGGCTTACTGTCTAGCCAACTAGTGACTGGCTTCTCTGGTGCCATTGACATGCCATATGGAATTCCAGTGCTGGTTGGAATATTGTCCAAATGCTCTGGTACTGGGTATGGGTTCATCTGGATGTGAGGATACTTCTCTTTATGACGTTGAAAGTGAACCTTCAAGTTGCCACGAGTCGAAAAGCGGTTGCCGCAGATGTTGCATTTGTATGGCCTTTCTCCTGTATGCGAACGCAAGTGGATCTGCAAGGCACTGTCACTCCCAAACACCTTGGCACAAAACCTACACTTATGTTTGAAGAATGCCTCCTCTGAGCTGCTCTTAGGTTCAAATGAAGATACACTGGGTTGCTTGCTTTTCCTCTGTTGGGCTAATGCAGCAAGTGAACTGAGATCCTCCACTGTGGTTCCAACACTAGGAAGAGTGCTGGAGAACATTGGATTTCCTGGTGGGGGCTGAGGTAGAAGTGAGTTAGCCACAGGATTCAGCAGACTTCCAATTCCAAAGGATGGTGTAGATGTCTTTGCCAGTGAGGGGGTTCCTAGCTGGGAATGGAGACTTCCAGCATATCCAGCCCTCTTGTCCGATGTTTGTGTATTCACCACAGCTGTCCCCAGTGCTCCCAGACTCTGAGATGACTCTCTCATTCCAGAGTTGCTTTGAGGTAGCTGTGCTGCACTAGCTATCTGCTTCAGGCTACTAATGCTAGCAGACTGGCTGGCTAGACTCTGTGCTAGCCCTGCTGCAGCTGCTAGCTGCTGGGACAGATGAGAACTGAGTGTGGTTAGTGGGTTGGTGGATGAAGCCAGAGTCCCAGGGGAGGAATTGGGTGGCACCTGTAGCTCAGGAGACTGGGATGCCAGCAATAGAATTTGATGACGAATCTGTTCTATTAGCTGCAACTGGTGAATCTGCTGTTGTTGTAGGGCTAGAAGTTGCTCCATAAGAGCAGGCACTGCAATCCTCTGGCCTCCTGCTGATCTTGTCTCCTGAGAGAACTGGGCCACGGCCACTTTGGTGCTCTGGAGATTTTCAATGATAACATTGCTGTTCATCACAGAGAAGTTTCCCAGTTCTGTCAAATTATCAAGCTGAGGTAGTGAGGCTGAGATAGCAGAGCTGCCCAGATTGGATCCAGTACTACCCATACTGCCATGGCTTCCGTCGCTGCTGCCATCGATGGGGCTGCTTTCCTCCATGTGCCCACTTCCATCGTCATGGCTAACAGAAATTGCAGACACATCCATATCCATAGCTTCTTCTTTATCCAGTGAGTTATGGTCTAAAAGGTCAGTACACTCCACTTGATCTGTGTTATTAGTTGTGTCATTCACCTGCTCGTCAGGATTATGGGGAGAAGAGCCTGGAGAGAAGGTTCCGGAAGGAGACACAGGATTCTCATTCACTATCAGAACTAATTGATTCTTAGTGCAATTCTTCTGGTGTTGTTCAAGATCCGACAGTTCAAAGAACTCTGCACAGCATCTGCCACAGACATGGGCACCCGAATCCTTGCAAGGGGGGTCGTCCAGCCTGGGCTCTGTGTCCCCTGAAAAGAAAAGAGAGAGGGAGGACACAGAGAGGGAGAGAGAAAGAAAGAGAGTGAGAGAGAGAACAAGAGGATTAGTGATTAGAAATGTTTTGCAGCTGAAGAAGCAGCTTTATCTCTTCAATTCTTTTGTGGTTAATCTTCTGTTAATAAGTTTAACATTTATCCTGTTTATATGTTTAAAAAAATTACCAAAGCATCAATAAACCCCAAGCACATTTGATTTGAGAAAGAAAAAAAAAAATACTACTCCAGGGATGAGCTATGTGGACCAGGACAAATGAAGATGTGAGATTAATAACACTTAAAATTATTGCTGAAAACTGGTTTCTAAAAGATGTGTGAATTGTATCAGAATTCCCTCAATCCTACCAGTTTAGGTAATCATTTTCTTCAGACAATCCATCAAAACATAAAATACTATGAACTGAGGACATTGGGGCCTAATGAAATTTCATAGAGAGACATTGATTTCCAATATTTCATACTCCTCAAAGCTTACATGTCCACTAGGCGCAAATCAACCATTTGAAGGATTTATTAGACTTTCAATTTGCTGTCAACTTTGCTCATTTTCAACCCGCCCTGTGCTTCTTGGACAGGTTATCTCTGTCACTAAACTAATTTGTATCCAGGCAGCCTGCAATCAGGGCCTGACAGGCACAAGCGAGTCCATCGGCATTCGGTACCGCCTTGCTGTGCTCGTTGCAGCCACTAAAGATGTTAACATAGGCCAGAATGAGACGTTACACAAATGCATACTTCATCCCTTACAGGGATGCACTTTCATTTGTTTTACTAGAAATGAAAGTCAGTACAATAAATATACAACAAAAATATAAATTATTTCATTTGAATAAAAGTGCGTGGTGTGTGGTGTTTTACGTTCTGTGAAAGATTATGATTGTGTAGCTGTGCATGTCTGACACCTACACCTTTTGTGTTTCTCTGTATTTTCCTGTATGTAGCCAACTCATGAGTGAATTTGTAAGAAACGTAAAAATTAAAGTACAGAAAAGTACCACTACATTCAGTGCACACCAACAGGATTCTAGTGAAATTGCATTTTAAAAATGTAATATTAAAAATAACTAATTTCGTATACTAAAAATAAACAGGTTTTGTCTATTTTAAAATAAGACAAACATTTTCTTAAAAAAAAAAAAAAGCAGTGAGAAATAATTTTCTGATACTTTTCTGGCCCTCACTCACCCCCTATGAGACTGTGGCCTCCCTTCAGACTTCCATCTTTCTCCCTCTCTCTCTTTCTCACCCAACCTGTTCTTTGTATCCTTCAAAAAATCTTGCTGTTTTACATACAAGTTGATTTACAAATTGCAATTTTCTATGAATCCCTTTCATTGTGAGGCTTTGCCCTCTACATTTTCATCAGTGTGGGGATTCATTTGCAAATGAAACCCCTGCAGAAGTGTGTCCCAGCCCTGCCGGGAGACAGGACGGCTCCCCATTGTTCCCCAGCATGGGAGCGTCGGAGCAGGACCGAGGGGGCGAGGGTCTAGCCCGCTCATCACGGCAGTTTCTAGAACAGATCCTCTTTAATTCACGGATTATCCTCCCTCAGTGTTTCTCTGTGCTGGAACATCAGATAACGTTAAAGTTGCCATGACGCCAAAGCCGTACCTCACACCATCTCCGTGCCCACCAGACGGGAAAAGTCAACTTTATGATGAAAAGTTTTTTTTTAAATATTATAACAGAAAAGATTTAGGTGTGGCTAATGAGGAGAAAAAAAGGGGGTTTCATTTAGTCGAGGGGGAGGGGAGGAGATTAAACAGGAATAGCAAATGGTTTATGGTAAAGCTTTTGAGTTAATCTGTGTGCATTACTTTAAGTGGAAGTCTCAAAAGCACCTACATATTGTTGAGTAAATGTGAGCAGTGTATGAAGAAAATCATATTAATAATGTGAATAAATATGCTGGTTTCCTTATTTCGGTTTTACTTTGAATGCATAATCTGCAACAAGTTGCAATGATAATTTAGTAAATAAACTAAATTTGCATAAAGCGAATGCCCAACTACTGTATTTCTAAGTATGTGACATCTAATAATTGTGTAGCACATACAACACTGTCTTATGTTTTTATTTAAAATAATGATTTGTTGATGAAATATGTTTCTGAATGAGCAGATTTATATATGCCAGCATTAATACAGATAAAGTCTTTGGCTGTTGGAAACACCTAAAAAATATGTATCACATTTCTATTGGATTAAAAAACTGGCTATGACATTACCAAACTTCGCTTAAATTTTAGTTTAAAAAAAGCATATTTAAAATAATTATTATAAAGTGCTCTGCATTTACAGAGATTTCTGCACAAAGATGTTGCTATGACTTCTAAAGAACTCGCATAATTCACAAAAAGAATAAACTGAATAAATCAATTAAGTTATAATTAAATTATTGAATATCCTGATTACTAAGTTCTATCTCAAAGAAATATGAAGCAGCAGATAGACTTCACCGTGCATGCTTGCTGAAGCGAAGAGATACTCTGAAAAAAGCTTGCGGCAGGTTCGAGATGGGAGTCGAGTGGAGGATTAGTGCATCAAACCCGAATGAAGCACGAGTTCTAATGAGATCCCAACTTCACAGAGCTGTGGATTTTGGTTCTCAACATGCTACAGAGATCCATCAAACACATGCTCTGTGCAAACCGAGACAACCAGGAAATAACCGAAAAACAGACAGAGTGGTTTAGAAATAAAAAAAGAAAAAGTGAATAAGAAGTAAGAAATGCAGTATTGCCTACGTTGTTTTGCTCTTCTTCCAGCGTCAGACTACTTTCGAAGAGCGACTTACTGTTCACCTCTTCATTTCTCTCTGGCTCTGTCCTTCCCACCCTTCTCCCATCCCTCCCATGCCCCCTCTCTCTTTTTCAGCCTTTAGGAAATGTCTCTATGAACACTAGATGGGGTAAAGCTCTTCTCCTCTGGTCAGCTTTGCTTGGGCTGTGCATTAGGGACATGCTTTAAAGCAGAAGGGGTGTGAGAGGGGACTTAACAAAGCAAAGCCGGGCCCTCAAGGCCACTTCCAAAACTTCTACTATAGAAATCGTGGCAAAGAAAAAAAAAAAAGAGAGAAAAGGACAAGCAACCAAATCCCTGCTATTTGTTTCTGTGTGTGGTGGTAAGCTGGGGTGAGCTCTTGCCGTATCTGAATCTCTCTTTGGGTGGGAAGTATGTTTGCTGGGGTGAAAAGGGAAAACAGCGACATTCATACCCCCCTCCCGGTAAAGCAGCAGTTCCTGCTATGCTCTCTTTAAGCAGGCTCTCTGGGGGTCAGTGATGCAGTACATGAGGACACGCTGTGACCTGATCTCTCCTCACCTCATCACAGAGGGAGGCTGGCAAAGGTTAAAACAGCTTCACATCCCACCCTCGGTGATGGGCCAACAGGGACAGAGAACTTGCCTTCCACTTCTCCGCTATGCCGTTCTCAGGGCTGGGTTTGACAACACTCAGGCCTTGATTTTCCACCCAAAGTTTATCAAAGCGTGTTTAACATAATGTGAATGGAAAGAAGTTTCTAAAGGCCTGAGGAAAGCAAAATTAGGTGCATCATGTGCATGGAAGCCAACAGGTTATGCATTTTGACTTGCAAAATGCTCTGCTTGGTCATCTGACACAGAATAACAAACATTGCTATTCATTTCTTTATTTAATTTATTTAATTTAAGGAGCACAATTCTGCTCTTGATGTTATTTTCTCGAAATTCTGGGCAAACTGCAGCTTTGACTCTCTTGGCACGCAAATCCTAAAATATCTCATGGGCTTAAGATGTGTTCTTCCTTTATTTATTTGTCAGATTTGTATGCTACCTCTTGCACTAGGGAAAAAAAATCTGACTTGCAAAGTTGGTTCTGTAAAGTCTGTTACAATATAATAATAATAATAATAATAATAATAATAATAATAATAATAATAATA
>JAOTRR010000038.1:3753954-3764156 GCA_028570945.1 Gogo arcuatus
GTACAGCTTTAGTATTATCCTAGGTTCAAGTGATCTGATTTTGATGTTGATAATACGTGGCTTGGCGGAGGTATGCACTCTACCATGTGCCCTTCTAGTTTCCCCTTTTTTCATTCAAATAGTAACTGTCATTCTCAGCATATGAACACAAACCTGTCCCTTCAATTATTGGTCTTGAGATAGTTTTAAAAATTTCAAGAATATATGTTTGTTAATACATATCTAACATAACATTAACCTCTCAATATGAAAACATAATTCAAAATTTGGACTTTTTGCCAGTGACCATATTTTGAGAATGATCCGATTAAAACACGTAGCCTACATGAAAACACATTTTCTCATAACAGGAGGTGGAGATACAATTCACGAATCTGGTTGAAGATCCACAGGTTTGTTCTGTTTCTTTAAACGTACTCAGACTTGAAAGCCAGTTTCCTGCAGGCGATTAGATTCACACCACAGCCCATTTTCCTTGGAAGGGAAAGCGATCCGAACGAAACACTGCGATTAAAACTGATATTCAAGATGAATTGAAGGCTCACCGGTGAAAATCTATCTTGGAAATTGATTTTGCTAAAATCTCCCTCGAGCTACTTGGAGGTGAAAAAAATGGATCAAAATTCGGCGAGAGTGGTGGGGAGGGACTGCCTGCCACTTTACGGAAGGAAAATTATGAATGAAATGTCGCATCTAAATGTAGGAAAGTGATTCATTTGAGGACCTTATGACAGCCTAAGCGTGTGTATGTCAGTGGATAGAGGCAGGATCTTGAGACCTGCATGTTTTGACAGCTTTGATTTGGATTAAACTCTTGCTAATGGGATCATTTTTTAGGCCAAAAAAAAAAGTATTCCTTCAAAGCAGGATAATCAATTATGATGAATAATGCATGGCTTGAATTAAGGTCTACTGTCATTAATATGTCTCATTAGATGACTGAGAGAGAGAGAGAGAGAGAGAGAGAGAGAGAGAGAAGGAAGACATCCCTCCCATTTCTGTCCTCTTTCCTGTGCTCTTTTTTCATTAAAGAAAGGAAAAAAATCTGTTTGTACTGAACTGTGATGTCTTTTTATCAATGTCAGATGGTGAAGCGTGTTTTTTTTGTTTTTTTTAGCACAAAAACCAAAAATTCTCATAACAAAATCTCTTTTTGGTTACTGAGATTTATACTATGGTTATGTGGTTTTGAGTTTTCAGGGAATGGAATTATATGTAGATTGTAGATGTGTTCATTTTCCACTGATTGATTTATTAAGACCAGGATGTTCCTGACTCATCTCTCACTATAGCTTGTTGCATTTACCTCCTTCCGCATCCATACCCACATGTAAACACAACACCAAACACTTAACTATGACATCATTTGAGCGTGTGATTATTAATTGCACTTTTTACAGCATTGGAGTGCTTCCTCCATCCTTGTGTGTGTCTCTCCGTGTCTCCTGAGCGGCGTTATCCTCAGATATCGCCATTATCTTGATGGATGTTAGAGTGAAACGTGGTGGAGGGAGGTGAGATGGTCGGCTGGTTTTAAAACAAAAGGATCACAAAGTGCTGATTGGCGGGTTATGAGCTATGGTTGCTTTTTACAATGGGAGCTGTTGTCTGAAGGGTTTGAAAAGATACCACACGCGCAGAGTCACGGGCTAAAAAAAAAGGAGTAAAACCACAGAACATCAACACGCACCCACACTGAGATTATAATCAACAGCAAACATGGAAACAACACCCCAAATACACCCTCAGATAAGAATCTATGGATAAACGAAGACCTTCTGGGTGTCTTGTTTTTACTTTTTTGTTAATATCAGGATTTTTCTTCTTCTTGAATCCTGAACCATATCTCAGGATAAGAACAAAGATCAATATCTCAAAGCTGCAGGGGATTCAGGGAACTGTTAGAGAACAGTGAGTCTGTGTCTGCTCAGTGTAGTGGTTTCCATAGCTATTAAGCTGTGATTGCTTCGCACTGAAACAAAGATTTCTCTGAAGAAGCTGTGGTAGGTCATCCTGAGAGAGTATCTACTTTACGCTAGTAGTTGTTTGGCTAGCAGCAGAACTGAAGTGAATATTTCCCAGGCATGGGATAAACCATTTAAGATGCGCCGCACCCCATAAAACCCAAGGATATAAACACAAACACACACACACACATTTTTTCTTTTCTTTTTGTGCACTTGAGTTACGCAACATCTTTCAAATAGCAAACTATTCGTTCAAGAAAGTTCCTAATAGCTAGAGACCCTCTACATGAGCGAAATGTAATTTGACACATAATTTCCATGGGTGGGAAGGTTCTTACCACAACAAAGCAGGAGACCAAGCCATTTTACAAAATAGGGGAACTAACCCAGACTATTTCAGTTTTATTAAATAGACATGTATCAGTAACAGTCAGTCATACTCTGCATGTGAATAGACAACTATACCCTCCTGGGACCCTGGGATCTGGGATAGCTTCCCCAATTGTCCCACTATGACAGCAATAACCCTGAATAAGTTAAACAGTTTATGGGAAAGTGACAACCTATAGAAATACAACCTCAGTGGCTGAAATCCTTCCAGATGGAAAACACCCAAAGTGCACCAAGAGGTAGGAAGTTCTTCAAGCTGCTAAAGATGGCAGAGTTCCCTTTTCTACTGGCAATGGTGCAGGTGTTGCTGCCAGAGCCGGCTCTGATTCATGGAACCACTGAACTATTTTAAGACCTGGCCCAGAGATTAAGAGCAGAACTGTTATGTAATCAGGTGTGTGAGTTTCCTACTGAATGGTGTTTGAAAATAGTTTTACACGTTATGTTTGCGTATTTGGTTATGAAGTTTATTATCAATCATCAGAGTCTGGACTGCTTTAAGGAACTAGTAAACATTCTGTACTTTTCCGAACCACCACATGCAATTATTATATAATGAGATATATTAATATGTATATATTTAGGCACTGCCTAAAAGCAGAGCTCCCGATGAATGTAAAATGTGTTAGTAAATAATCCCATGTTATTTTTAAAAAAAGCAAATTAAAAATAAGCTCTGGGTAAAAACCCATCTATCTTATGTAAATAAAACATACAAATTTCATTGTCTAGTGGTCAAGTGTTTCTGAGATACGTTGCCTTGCACTTACGATCGGGTTCCCTATGGTGGTACACGTATGTCGATCGTTCATACGTACATACGTATGGACATCATATGGTTGCAAAAGCCATCAAAAATCAGGTTGCTGCATTACCATATTCTCTTAAGTATGAAGCTTCGCTCCACGTGATTTGCACACAGGGAGCTCAATGATTACACTCATTGTTTAATCTGTTAACGTCCAGATCCACCATACAGATCTGCCATCCACCATACAAGTCCAGGTGTAAGTTGTTACTATATAAAAAGTTATTAAAATGAGTGCATTAATTTAACCTTGTGATTGCTGCACATGTGTCAGAGCTGCTGTTATAAAAAAGCAATCAACACCTTCTGGCCAATCAGAATTGAGAAGGGCTCGGCTTTGGAGTGAGGTTAGTGCTCGTACTTTTTCGCTTGAATTATTTTATATGAAATCAAATGAAATTGAACCACATCACTCGCATTTATACAAATTTGTATAGATTTCTCATGAGATGATGTTGGTCAAATGTCAAACAGTTGTTTCCTCCTCAGACTGATTCATGCAACATAAATTATAGAAATTTAAATTTGTGTTTACAAAAGTAACGTATTATTGGTCCATTGTGGGTGGCACAGTGGTGCAGTGGTTAGCACTGCCGCCTCACAGTTCTGGGTTCGGACCTCATGGATGACTGGGGCCTTTCTGTGAAGTTTGCACGTTCTCCTCGTGCCTGTGTGGGTGCACATTAGGACAACTGGCTACTTTAAATTGCCCGTAGGTGTGAATGTTTGTTCATCTAGCCCTTCGATAGATTGGCAACCTGCTCAGGGTGTACCCCGCCTCTTGCCCGAAGTCAGCTAGGTGTATAGTATAGATAATGTATGGATGGATGGATGGTCCATTGTTCTCAATAGCCCCTTCTATTGCTACCTTAAACCTGATACACGTTTGTGACACTTATTTGCAACTAACAATGCAAAATAAAATAAAAAACAATAGCTTTCTATTTCACTCACCCTTGCAATATTTGTCAGAGAATATTGGACAATAGTGCTCTAGGGTTTAAACAGAATTCAATTTGATGAAATTGTGTCTTAAAGCCACAACAATACTTTAAAAAGCAGGTTAAAGAGAAAGGTGTATTAGTGACCTTATCTAGGCTCATGTAGTAGCTCTCTTCTACCAGTAAAGTGCCAGTGATTTTTCCCGAGTCAGTGCCTAATCTTCAACTGATCCATGCCTTTCTGCCAGAAAAAGAGTTGTTTCTCAGCTGTCACAATTGCTCCAGAAACAAAACAGTGGTGATTGGTAGTGGCATCAAACTCACATTGTTTTCACAGCCACCATTAACACTATTTGAATCAGTTGGCATATCTTGGAGAGGAGGGGTGTTTGGGGGTAGAACTTTATAAATACCATTATAAAAGTAAGAGAAATTGGAAACAGATACTCACACCAACTTAATGCATTGGTTTGTTGGGAAATGTTGGAGTTCAGCCTTGATTTTGTTCAGCCCTGGAACTGCTGAAATAATCACACACTTCAGGTAGTTGGTGATAATGTATAAGGCTGCAGTAGGAAAATACGCTGCTATGAATAAAGAGTTGGACACATGGGCAGCGTGGGTCTAGTTATTCGCAGTCATGTCCTGTATGGCCGTGTGCACAACAATACTGAGACCTGTTTATTCTAGACACAGTCCCTTCCAAGCCCAAGCCGTCCACGGGCATGACCATAACGCATAAAACACCGCTGTCTGCCTTGGCGAGTCAGCCATTATAAGCACCATTAGAGCTCGACTATCACAAAGAGCCATGGACAGGACCTGTTTAGTCATAATCACGAACTGAAATGACCTAAGTCACTACCATGGCATGAACCTCGGCACATGGGGAGGTGATAATGGCATTAGTTCAATGCATCATCTCAGAAACATCTGCCTTTTGAGATGCTAATAATCACTAAACTGTGAGAAATAGGCTACATCTGGGTTGGTAATGACAGACTGATTTGACCTTAATGGATTTCTTTTTCCTGTTTGGTTTTACTGCCAGTGCTGGGTGAAGAAAGCACGAACGACATGAATTACTGCGTTGGATATATAAAAATATGTTACATGTGTAACATAGCACAAACCGTGTATGAGTTAAGGGTTGCATGACTACTAATTTTTACTAGTAGAACAGTAATTAAAGAAAAAGTAGATGACTAACAGTAAATTTAACTATGGAAAAGATGACTAAAGTCACTATTTGTGCTGCAAAGAACACATCAGACTACACTTCTATCAACAACCACACACAGACTTTAAATTACTTTTCAGTTTCACTGTTTAAGCTACAATGTAACAACAGAAGAAAATAAATTAGTGCAGTAAATGTGCAAAATGACAAACCTGCACATCATATTCCACTATTTAAAGATGTACCAATTGTTAAAATACACCCGTGTGGCAAAGCTGAAATCATTGCTTCTGAAACAGAGATTTTGCAGAGTGATATGAAAGCTCCTTATAGTCTAAAGATGAATGGAGCATGCAATGTCTACACTATAGCAGCACCTTGGAGGTTTATTTCGTAATTTTTATGCATCCAAAAACAAGTTTTTCTATCCGTTTCTTGAGCAGGAGCTTGCCTGTGCCATTGTTGTGATTCTAAACTGGCTAGACTAAGTGGAGTGGGGTTGGATAGTGATGTGCAACATGTGGCTCCAAAAAGCATTCCTTCACATATCACTGGTCATGGAATTCACTTTGACACAGTGCAAGAATTTTCTTAATTTTATTTAGCTTTAAATAACAATAAAAATGACTACAAGAGGAATTCCTTTGGGACGTTGAATGAGGTAATGGTCTATGAAAGCAAAAGAAAAAAAGACTTTTCTCAGTGTAGTCTTGTACAGTTGAACGTAGAATTGGCTTCATCTAGTCTGAAATGATTTTAGACCAACAAACTACATTTAGCTGATTTTTTTACCATCTGCTTCATTGCTTTTTCCACCTCCCTGACCAGCCAACATCCCCAAATTGGCAACCAGTGAATGTATTTGTCAACTAGTGTATGTAACCCCCTTGCGTAAGTGATCGTCTATGATCCGATTTTGCTTTTTTATGATGAACATGATGCCTTGGTGCTGGTGTTAGATGTTTGATAAAAATGGGCCTTTGATGCAGTTCTTACGCTAAAGACTTCTTCATCTTGTCTCTTAAAACGTCTCTCCTTGAGGAATCCTTTTTTATCTAGGAGTATTAGAATGGATTTGACTTTTGGATGACATTCTTAAGTATCTCTTTAGTCTCATTTGGAAGCCAAAACAGTTTTACAAACCTGGGGAACTGCACTTTCTCTTTACCTTCGAGCCTCTAAACTTTTCGATTTCACCTCTAACACACTGGAGGACGGCCTTTACAAGCTGAAGGCTTCTTGCCTGAGAGCTAGCGGGGGCAACTGTAGCCTTTTTCCCCACCTTTGCGAATTCAATACAGGTCTACTTCAATTAATTAGTTCTAAATAAATAATGTGTGAGCAACCTATTTAGAGGTTTTATTCTCCAGACATAAAAGCCATTCATTATAACATTGAAGCTGATAAGGAGCAAGTCCCAACTTGCATGCAAGGGTAAAAAATAAATAAATAAATAAATAAATACCTGAATACCAAGTCATGTGACACGGACAAGGACAAGGACAAACAGCTTTGGAGATAGCTCAAATCGTGGCCAGATATCGCTTCTTCGTGGTTGTGCATCAAAAATTGATGGAAAAATGCTGTTTGGAAGAGAATAATGAAAAGAAAGTACTTGGTGAGGATTTGAATCCATCTTGCTTGTTTGTGAGGGGCCGGGCAGACAGGTGAGATTTGCCCTTATTACCAATGTCAGCGATTCGATTAGGCAGCAGGAAAGCAAATTATTCCAATGAACTTGTGATTAATCCGGCAAGGTCTATTCACTAATGTAGCTGAATGCATTAGAGCTATAAGTTAATGGGGACAGGACATCAATTGAAATACAAATGAACCATGTTTGCATTGGATGCTTTATTGACTGCTGTAACAAAACGAATTACGAATAGTAATCTACTTATGAACTGCCTGGTGGGACGGGACAAAACATCATTTTGAACATATCAAGGTACAAGGCACAAGCATTCGGAAAGCAAGACACAATCAGAAACTTATCTTTCTTTATGAGTTGAATCTTTTATTCTATCCAGGTATGCATTTCCTGTGAGAATGTGCCTCAGTTCCCACACTTTCTGTCATTACCGCTGTCAGTCACACAGTTTGGGAAGTAACTCGGAGTCTTCGTGGACTCCATGGTACGGATCTCACGATCTTCGAGGACTCGAATGTGCCACCTCAACCCAGATCCCTGTCTCCACCTCGGGTTGATGTCCCTCAGGACTTCCACCTCCCAGCACCTCCACCTCCAGCCCTGCCGATCAAAGTTAGCGTGCTAATCCTCGCTTTGTTCTGGTACACACACGGACATGAAAGTGCACTTCTGAGAATTGCTCTCGTCCGGCCCCTCCGGTCCAGAGAGCGCTGTCTTATCAATAATACTGCACTCCTAACTCCAGGCTTAGTAGCAGGGAAAACCGACGCAAACCGACAGTAATCTTTCCGGCCTGTTCTTCTCTGCAGTCCCAGTGGTAATGATGCTTTTGCCAGCCTGTCTAATACCATCTAGTAAGTGATTTTTTTTTTGAGAGATGGAAGAAGGGAGATGGGGGGAGGCAGTGCTTTTTATTTGATGTTTTGATTGAGGATTGATCTGGAGAAGAGTGGGATTATTGGCTTGCTGAGTGCTGTCAGATGTGGGAGATCTTTGAACAGCGCAGTAAAGAACTGCGGCTTCCACAGTGCCATTGAACTGCTCGTGAACTCCTTAGTGAAGCACCTGAATCCATTGTTATAAGAAAAACTGGCTTTCAAAACCCACTTCCTATACACACATACAAACATACCTACATGCAATTTTCTCGCCATGTAAAATTACCAGATTAAGGTTAGCGTTCGAGGACGGGTCTCATGTGAAACTTGTACAAATTCATATGAACAAAGGCGGCATGCTTGAATTTCATTTCATTTCATTTCATTGAGTTCATAAGCAAAAGTGTAAATGCTAGCCCCACCTTTAAGTCTAACCATTATATCTTTTCATATGACTCGAGTCATGCAAATTGTTACAAAAATGTGAGACCATGTTAAAAAAAATCCAACTCAATTGCACTCAATTGCTTGAATTGCTACAAGATTGAGTCGCCCACAAAGAATGCACACCCCACCTCAAGATAATGCACTACACCGTTGTATGTGTGCATAATTATTAGGCATGTAACAATATACCATGAGATGATCAATTACGATACAAATTTATGATTATTCGAATTGATGAAATAAAAAATAAACTGTGATTATTATCAGGCTGTGTAATCTCTTAGTTTTTCCTAGCCGTAATTGTGTCGTTTCGGCAGCAGATAACATAAAATAGCAATAGGAATACATGTGACTTCACCATAAGCGGGAGTAACACAGCTCTAATGCCGTGAAAAAAACATCTAAAATGGGGAAGAGCTGTTATGCGATTGACTGTACAAATAGATTTAACAAGAAATCGGAGCTCTCCTTTTACAGACTACTGAAAGCTAAAGAAAAGAGAAGAAAAATGGATGTAGAAGTAAATGTTCTAATGTTTTTCATTTCTAATAAGGAATATTGTAGTTAATAGGCTATTATATTTTACTCCAACCTTTAGAAATGACGGCAAATAATTATTGTTGGTTATTAAGAAAATGAAACAAGATTTATTTTTTTAATTTAACAAAAGGAATATTTAAGTTGATAAAGAATAGGAAAGTAAATGTTGCTTTTTTTCTTTTTTTTTGGTAATAAAATTTTCTCCATTTAATTTTTTTCTTCAAAAATATTGTGGGAAAATATATGAACCCGATATTGTGAATCAAATTGAATCATGAATTGGGTGAATCATTACATGCCTAATAATTATTGTAGTTTTAGCATGAAATACAAATAAAACATTGACATTATTTAATTAACAATTATCAATTATCCAATCAGTCAATAATGTGGCAGCAGCACAATGCAAAAAATCATGGAGACACAGGTCAAGAGCTTCAGTTAATGTTCCCATCAAACATCAGAATGATGACAAAATGTGATCTTGGTGAAATGACTGGCAGGTTTGAGCATTTCAGAAACTGCTAATTTTCTGGGATTAGCAAGCACAGGAGTTTCTGGAGTTTACAAAGAACAGTGCAACAAACAAACAAACAAAAACAAATCCAGTGAATGCTATGCTGATTTGAGTTGCCATGAAGGCTACGGTAACTCAAATAACCACTCTTTACAACCGTGTTAAGGAGAAAAGCATCTCAGAACACACAAAATGCCAAATGTTCAGGTGGATGGGCTTCAGCAGGAGAAAACCACACCGAGTTCCTCTCCTGTCAGCCAAGAATAGCTCTTCTTAGGTACAAATCTACAGTAATCTGCAAAACTGTTTTAGAATAAGTATTGTCTGTAATAATCTTAAAATAGCGCTTGATAAATCCTGAACTTGGATCTTAACAGGGTTTAAGTTTAGCTAATGCTTAGGCATGAATATTCTTGTTATCTGAACAGATGAGCAAATAAATTCTTTGCTCTTTTACCACATGAGACTTTATTCAGGAAAATGTAATCAGGAAGTAGGGGAATAAGGAAGACATCTGCTTTCAGATGTTCCACATCCGGGGAGGGGAGAGGAGGGTGTCGGGTTTTGTGTGTGTGTGTGTGTGTGTGTGTGTGTGTGTGTGTGTGAGTTAAAGTATCTGTTCGAGCTTCTGGGGTGTTAGAAGAGTTGTGATGGTGACAGTGGCTGTAAGGGAGGGCATTGGAGGGTGTGCGTGTGTGCGTGTGTGTGTGTGTGTGTTGAAATGGATAATGTAAAAGGCAGATGGGCATCTCCTGGGAGACCAAGAGATATTCAAACAGATGGTCCAATTGCTTTTTATTTATGTGTTGCACTTACTCTCTCACTCTCTCCATCTCACACACACACACACACACACACACACACACACACACACACACACACA
>JAOTRR010000038.1:3842399-3852991 GCA_028570945.1 Gogo arcuatus
TAATTCTATCATATCTTTCTATCGACTTGCAGAGTACCCTACAAAATTATTAAGTACTCGAATTTTAGATTCACCATTCATCATTCATTCATCTTCAATAATTGCTTTATCCTGGTCAGGGTCATGGTGGATCCTGCGAACGCTGGACGCAATGCAGGAACACACAGTGGATGGGATAGTAGTCCACATGAGAGCACTATGAACACACATGCACAAACTCACTCACTCATAAGGGCTATTTAGCATAGCCAATCCACCTACTGGCATGTTTTTGGGAGGAAACCGGACAACACGGAGGAAACCTGCATGGAAATGAGGGTAATGTGAAACTTCAAACGGGCATTGCCCTGAGCTCAGGATTGTACAGCAACCCTGGAACTATGAGGTCACCATGTCACTCAAATTATGGAAATTTTTAATATTAAATGTTACAGAGAAATGTTTGTATGGCATTAAACAAAGGAATGCATTAAATAAGAGACAAGATTTCGGATAAAAAAGTAAATAAACAAAAACCTTAACAAATATTGTCTTGTTTTACATGGAAGAACAGAGACAAAGTCTTTAGGAAAACAACAACAGCTTGCCAGTCAGTTTTCTGATGAATCTGCATGACTGTACCTGAGAGAAGTGACGCATTTGTATTTGATGTATAAAAACTTTTTTGTAACACTTTCTTTGAAGATCCTATGCAGAATGACCTATGAACACATTCATAACATGTTATAATGCATTCATAAGGCATTATACATATTTTATGCATGCATGATTCATGAAAATGCATTACAGTTGATAGCAATAGTTATCCTGCATGTTTATAATGCATTATAAATAGTCTGTTTAATAATAAATTACAATACAATACAATACAGTGTAATACTTATTATATCACCAAGCCCCATTTTGCAGAGTGTATTATGAGAAGATATAATGTATTATAAGCACTACTTATAATGTATTTTTTTAGCAATTTATAAATGCATTAGAGGCAATGCTACAAACTGTAATGCTGTTTCATAAATAGTTCTAACAATGTGTATAATGCCTTATGAATATATTATAACGTTATGAATGTATCCTTAAGTCATTATTCATATGGCCTTCATAGAAAAGTGTTGCCATACTTTTCATTTCATTATTAGGGGTAAATTGGGGCAATAGGGTTTCATTTTATAAATTCATATATGTAAATTTTATATCAGGAATTTATACATTTCTATAAAGCTGCTTTGTGATGATATTAAAATGCTATATGAATAAAATTGATTTGAGCTAAATAAAGTGGACCTGCACTTAACCCCAACATTAACATCAACCACTAAAAGGAAATCGTCATCTCCTGTACAGATGTATATTAAAGGTGTAATTCAGTGACATGGATCTGGATCTGTACCTGTATTTGTTTAGTGTTCCAAATATCTGGAAACCCAAAGTGGGCGTGGCTTGGGATGCTGAATTCCCTGGGATGCTGTGAATTCCTCTCACAGCGACGCGCGTTCGTGTCATGCTACATGGGCTTTGTTTGTCCTGCAAGCTTCCTATCAAAACTGCTCACTGACACCTGCACGAAAGTACAAACCTACTGTGAGTTTTCATTGCGTCCTCAGTCCTGATGCGCACCTTTAGGCTCAACTAGATGCCCTGTGAACCTTTCTGATAGGATTTATAAAGAGAATACAAACATTGTGCAAACACAATGAATACGGGACTGCGCGCGCACACACACACACACACACACGCTCTTGAAAGCTAAATTGGGAGGAGGGGAAAGCAGAATAAAGAAGGTATCTGTTCTTCTCTAGGTCATCGGTGCTCTGTTTAAACAGGCTGGAGTTTGAGATGTGAGAACAAATATCAGCTTAGCAGAACACCGCAACCTGGTTATCATGTTAGAACACTGTTTAAAAGGGAAATTGATTCAGTATAAAAACATCCTTGTACCTAAAAACCTTATTTGACATTTAAGAAGTCAGTTTGTTTTGTGCTAAATATGATCACTTTCATTTTCAAGGTGCTGAGCTTAAAAAATAGGAACAAATTCAATGCAAGAAAGAACGCATGTACAGTATTAACCCTTTCGTGCAAAAATATTTAAACATATAAACCAGATTCTGATTTTTTTTTTATTACTTAAAATTGCAACAACAACAAAACAACTATAGACCCAAAAGCTAACAGTCTTTTTTTATTTATAATTTTCATGACGAAAATGGTAGAAAATATTATTGAATATACAAAATTTCCGAAGTTTAGGTCTGATTTTGACAGTAAATAATCCAATCTTCAATTTAAAAAAAAAAAGCTTAAAAAATGCCAAAGTGTCCATTGGAGTCTGGCAGAAATCATATATTATCGAAAAGGTTTGTAAAGGTGATTATAGTCCAGAGAGCCGATTTAGGAGCGAGAGCTATGCATGATAGGATTAAACAATGTAAGACAGATAACCTTTATTTACTAGCAAAAAGAATGAAAGATGAGACAAAAAGCTATCTCGGTATCTTCAGAGAGAAAATTGCCCCCGGTTGCTATGGCACCTAAGCAGAAGCAATCAGGCATGAATTATTCCACAATGTTGAAATGTGAGTCAGGCCACTACCTGCATATTAATGTATAATATATCCAATAATAACCCTTAAATTAGGCATGGTTGTACAAGTACATCATTTCTCTGTGTAATCCTACATATTCATTTTTATGCACAATTGCAGTTCCAGGAATAGTGTCATCTTTTTTTTTACTTCCTCAATTATTTTTTCCCTTCTTCTCCCTTCTTTAAAATGTCCCTCCCTCGCTCCCTCACTCCCTTGCTCCCTCCCTCCCTCCTCCAAGGCCGAAGCATTCGCTGTCTTGTTGGCAGGGACATGAGAAAGCAGCTGGGTCTTTGTGTTTGGAGTGTCTACAGGTAATCAACAGTGCATCCTCTTACCCACAGCCCTTCAGCTCAGCCAAATGATTGAATGCATTAGCACTGAATGGCAAACCGTTGCTTATGCCTCTTGCACAAACAAGCCCATTCACACCATTATCTCTCTCCATAGCGACCTCACAGATATTGCTGCCCAAATCTGCAAAAACATGCATTTGTCTCGAAAGGTTTATCAAAAGAAAATGAGGACATTACTCTGATATTTTGGAGTGGTGTTACATTTGATGGGGTCCCTGTGAGATCCACTTCCCTGTAAAAGCAGAAGGATATTTGGGTTTCATTAGATGGAAAATTGGACTAGTGATGCCTTCTATATTTAAGCCCCCCCCCCCCCCCCCCCCAAAAAAAAGGAAAATGGTTTCGCTTAACCTTGATATAGACAGGATCTCGATTACGCTTATGCATGCACCCAATATGCAGATATCAAGTCCATCACAAACAAGATGGAGAAGATGGTCAACTTTATATTCTGCAAGGAAATCTATAGAATTGCAAATTATATAGACAAGTACTGATGGTTTGCTCTTTCTATGATAGAGGTTATGTCTTATGTTTTACTTGAACAACCTTCCAATATGACAGAAAAGGCACCCAAGAACCAGTTTTAAAAGGTAGAATCCACCCTCAATGATGTACACACTAATCTTTATATTTAACACATGATCTTCAAGTGTCCAAGGTTCATTCAGGAATGAAGTTCTGACTTGACTTTTTTTAGCTTGAACGTCTTTCATCTATTTTCTTCAAGGATCTCCTACATTACCCACAATGCCATTTGAATACCTGCTGATGATTTTACATACAATACCAACAATCAAATTGGCACCAGCATCGCTAACACACAAGGAAACATTGTATGTCTCAAGCAAAGACTCTTTTGACATTCTCTCTCTTCCAATCTTCAACTGTCTAGTCTGGGTGAGTCTGTGCCCACTGTAGTGTCAGATTCCTGTTCTTGGCTGAGAGAAGTGGAACAAGATGTGGTCTTTTTCTGTTGTAGCCAATCTGCCTCAAGGTCTGACATGTTGCATGTTCTGAGATGCTTTTGTAACGCACCACTGTTGTAACAAGTGATTATTTGGGTTACCATAGCCTTCCTGTCAGCTCGAACCAATCTGGCCATTCTCCTCTGACCTTTCTCAACAACAAGGCATTTCTGCGTACAGAACTGCTACTCATTGGTTGTTGTCGTCATTGTCATCGTCATCATCGTGGTTTTTATTGTTGTTGTTGTTGTCGTTGTTGTTGTGTTATCACATTAACATTAACTGAAGCTCAGATAATTGGATAACTGCACAAATGAGCAGGGGTACAAGTAATGTAACCATCTTCTAAAAAGCAGTAACATATTTACCTCCGCCAACTGTGTTTGCAGCACCTGGAAAATCCTGGAATTTTTTTCAACCCGCAGGTTCATCCTGGAATCCTGGAATTTTTTTTCAACCCCCTCCTTCTTTTCATTTTTAAGAAGCATGTGATCCATTTTAGCAGCACATCAGGAACTAACAGTGATGTTTAATCTATCCAGAAATTGCTGATGCACATCCTGGTTATTCAAGACTGTTCATTAATTTACAAGCAAAAACTAATTAGGAGAAATACAAGAGCTTTTTGTAATATTTATAGTTGTAAAGCCAAATATTGTCTGCATTTTCATTTCCAAAACCAAACACGAATAAACAAAGCATAGACAGACGAATGGCCATGAGCCAGAAACTGAGGACCATCTGACCCCATCTCTGTTTGTGAGCTAATGGCAGCTGAAGTAAAAGAGGCCCAGAACAAAAACAGAGGACAGGCACGCGTGACTCATCCATGTTTTTTTTTCCTTCAGTGGACAGTGGACCTTTATCAGTACACTCTCAGTTATAGTCTTCTGTCAGCACCTCTTAAAATCACCAGCTCATAAACAAACATTTACGTCAGACGTTATACCATTGAACCGTCTGCACAAATTTACTAAACATGGCTGGAGCCCAAGACTGCTTAGTCATTTATATATTCAGAGTGGGTGACTTAAATCCAAAATATTTATATGTGGAATGTTACTTGTATTCAGTCAGGTTACGTTGCTGCTCCAGAAGATTTTCCATTCAATTATTAAAATGAACTGTATGTAGTTCATACCTGTGAGTATGGATAATCATGTAACACTGTTAGCTATTATTATTATTTTAGCTACTTGTGTTGTTACTAACCTCAGTTAGTTATTTGGCTTCGATTGTACTCTGCTTTCCTCCTGTTCTTCTTCTATATACTCTGGATTGAATATGTATGGTTGGATGTCACTGTGTAACAGTAACTGAAAAAAATCATCATCCGTTGAGTCATTTTTGTCACTTGAGTAAGCCAATCACTTCATTGCAATCATTACAAAGACAAGTAACTGCTTACTAGCAGTAGCTCTTTGGCTTCCCTGAATATTAGTCCAATGAACACTGCCCCCAATTTCCCGTCCTGCTCAAATATCCACCCCTAACCGGTACAGTCTTTCAAATTTCACTTGCACCTCCAAGATGCCTAGTCAGGGAGGGTTTTTTCTTAGAATTCAACCCAGGAAATCTCCCTACACTGTAGATCCTGCTGTATCAGTACTGTAAAACACAAATAATAAGAAGCTTACCTTACCTTTGCTTACCTTTCCTTTAACAAAAATCATACTCAGAAGACTTTAGATTCTTTCAACAAATGTTTGTGATATGATTACTGGCACCTCTAAAAACTATAAAATGAATGTGAACAAAAAAAATGTAATCCTTACAAAATCATAGTTGCGTTCAGAGACTCTTTGGTTGGGTTTTTTTGTACATTTTCTCCCCAATTTGGTGATCTGACACTTTCCACCCACCAGCCAGGTCTCCCTATCATACAACAGCTACAGTGGCATTAGTCAATCTTCGGCATCTGTGAGTTCATGCTACATCACGGGGCAGCGTAACACACTTGGAGGAACACGCTATCTACCGTCTTCCACATACATGAGCCACAGGTGGCCAAGATTGCCTTGTGTCGCTGTGATTAACAGGGAGAGAGTATGCCACTCCCACCCAGAGAACACAGCCAATTTTGCTCATTTGGCTCCCAACCATGGATGGCTGTCGCATCGTCGGAATTTGAACTCGTGATCTCTCTACGAATTCATTTCTGTCGCACCACTTAGGAAATGATTTTGCCCAAATATAAGGTTGTACACATGTAAAATCATAAACACAAATGAAACCTGTCCTGTGTCTCATGTCCTGTAACTCATCTGATAGAAGGTGATTAAATCTCTTACTTCTTGATTGATAAGTTTGAAAGCCCATTAGCTAGACAATGCTGCTATGTTTCCTGGTACCTCTCCATAGCAGAATGAGCTGTTAATAAAAGTAAAGAATTTGCAAATTGCTTGAAATTAATACATTCGTTTTTAAGAGCCTCATCAGACTTTGATTTGCATGTAATTGCAAGCGACTGTTAATATTAAAAGGTATTTGATCGTCCCTGTTGACTGAACAAACACATGGCTTGGCACTTTTTAATGGAAATAATGGGCAACAGAAATGTGGTCTAATTGCAGGTTAAGTCAAGAGAGAGATGGACCCTGGATACTATTTGCTCATGTGGAAACTCAAACCAAGTCTGCAATATCATACAGAAACATCAGAAACAAAGTCAACGTTCGATATATCATTTGGTCTTAAAGAAAGACGATGAGGTGTCAAAACAAATTGCCTTTCAGAAGTTGAGAGCTGCGGGATTTTAAACAACGCTTTGACATAAATATAGCTTTCAGTTCAAGCTCTGGGGTGAAATGGTGCAGCAGGAGAATGACAGCTTACATCTTATGGGGAAAAAGAAATCTGCAAGATTCTGCAACAAAGTCAACATTCTAGTTTTGCCAAGAAGTGTAGAAATCCAAACGACTCCATTTATAACCACAACAAATCGATTGATCGGTATTCTACATGAAGAGTGTGTAGTTCTGGGTTGCTTGTCTCTCACTATTTCTCTGTGAAATACAGCAAATATCAGACTTTTTTGATAATTACATAAATCTGGGCTATTTGTTTATTTGTCTGTAATGTCCAGCAGTATGACTTTTCTCAATTAAATCACTATGTCCATCACTACCATGTCTGTCACTATGGATTTATGCCAAAGATTAGTTAAGAAGTTGAAGTGCTACACTACTATACCTTAAAATTAAATTATGAATTATGAAACAATTAATCCCAACATGTCATCAGTTACAAATTATTTCCATCTCATCTTACTTCTATGTGATTTTGACAGATCACAGGTAAGACAGATCCTGAGGCATAGAGAAAGCATGAGACAATATCAATAGACATAATTTCAATTTCTCAATTACATAAACCACATTGAATTTGTGACTTGCTAGTTGTCTGCTTAATCAATGGCAAACCAATCATAAAACCAACAATAAAGGTGTGTGTATAAGACCCCAAGATGCCAATTCCAGTCAATTTATATAGCATATTTCATTTTGAATCCCAAAATATTTCACATGGAAAAGCCTGAACAAAGATTCCCATTTAAATAGAACATTTTTGACTTGTAGCTGTAGATTGCACTTGAAGATTTGTACTACAAGATTTGATGAAATTTTTAGATTGCATTTCAAATATTATCTAAAACACTAGAGGTTAAGGGCTACAAATCTGATCTGAACGTGGTCTTAGGGATTTTACGTAGGTCTGAGCAAATATAACTGAGCAAAATGGACAGAATGGGTTATACTGCTTCAAGAAAGTAGCACAATATCCCAGAGCTACACCATTCAGAGCTTTAAACGTCATAAGCAAGACTTTCTACTCAGTGCAGAACCTAACAGGCAGCCAGTGTTTAATGAATAAGACTGGCATAATATTGTATATACAGTATTTCATGGTAGGGTTACTGGCTGTCTTGTTTTCAGGCTGTGTGTCTAGGTGTGGGGTTCTAACGGTTATTTGCAACAATCCACCAAATTGTGGTTGGTGGGAAAACAAGCAATAAAATCGTGCTGGTCAGTTTGTTCGTCATGTCAAACTTATTCTCTCCCAATGACCATTTTAGGCCACCTTTGTAATTTTGCATTTGCTTTTGCATTTGCAAAGGCCACAAGACACAGCGTCTGTCTAAAATGAAGAAGGAGTGCATAAATCGACATAGAAGGAAGCCCCAAAAAGAAAGCAAAAAGGTACAAAATGACCTGTCTCATTGTCGTGTCAAGGCAGAAATCTGCAATCAATTCAATTTCTGACTGTCATGTGCAAGAACAAGCCACTGCTGCAAGGTCAAATACAAAGTAGAGCTGGAAGAAACATTAGGGTGACTATAATCGAATATTGACCTTACACTATGTGTTGGGGAATAGAGATATCCAGTTTTGGCATGTTGGGAAGGTAACAACCCTGTATAATGGTTAGCCGTCAAGTGGGTGGATATAAAGAGAAAGCTATAAGGGGCCCAGAAATGAACCTTGATGGACAACATAGAGTATTTTACTCATTTTGGCTAGAAATCTCCACTGATCCTAACAAATTGTTAAGATATCCACAATCAAGGTCAAGCAAAAGGTTGACCACTTTATCCAGTACTGATTCTGCCAAACGGGGAAACGTCATGTCTGCTATTTCTTCACAAAAATGAAAGAAAAAATGATACCTGTTGGGTGAAAACGAGATCTTGGCTAGAAAAAAAGGTGGAACTTGGACATCAAATTGGACATTTGAGACATTTTTGGAGGTGGCCAAGATGTAATTAGATGTAATTAGTCATTTAGATAATAATAATTCAAGTACATAAGCGGTTGGTCTTAAGGACAGCCTCAAGTTAAAGAGTTCATGGTATTCTCTAGGACTAAACTCCTCAGAATGTTTTTTGGATGATCAGACGCTGCACTAAAATATAAAGTAAGCTGTAGTAGAACATAAAGTATTTAAACTCTTATGGTAGGGGTCATTAACTGGCAGGATGTGGTCTGGATGTGGACCCAGCAAAGTGTTTCAGCAGACCAAAATGAGTCCTTGAAAAAATACAGCTAAAGAAACGATAAACATATGACAAAACTGACCATAGTTCATCAACTGTAGTTTTCTGAACATGAATAAGTGTGGCTTCTGTAGCAGATTCTCTGTTGTAGTTTATCCAATCAAATGCATTTGTTGAACATAATTTAGCTGAAGGTAGCTCATCTGACTAGACAGTGGCGTAGGAAGGAATTTGGCATTGGAGGGGATTGGATTTGCTCCAGTTGGGGGTGGGGCGTATGGAGATGTAGCAATTGACGTCACAAACCATAGCGACATCATAACCATGGCAGGATAAAGTTCAGTGGAGCGTCAGCCTGTCAGCTGGAGTTCAAACAACAGCTAACCAGTAAGAATGACTGTATTGTCAAGATGGTAGACATTTGTTGTGCCGTGGAATTCAAAAATAAACCTCTGAAAGACAACAGCAAGTCGTTTTAGTGTCTTCCTAAAGATCCTCAAAGAAAGAATCAGCGGATTCACCTGCAGCACATGGAGTTCATTCGTTGCGGCTCTAGGAATTATTTAGCTGTTGTAGCCTAAATCATTCATGAAGTAGAATGAAAACTTTAGTGAGAATATATGCATTGGAAATAAGTTATGGCTTCATCAATAGTTTTAGAAAAAAGGCTGTTGACAGCTAGCCCAAATGATTTTAGCCACAAAGTTAATCTTACAGTGCTTCATTTTGAAATTCAGTCATCATACTTACTTTCTCAGAAACAACAGAAATGTTTTGTTTTGTTTTGCTGTCAGGCTACAGGCCACTCGGAGTTGGATGCCAAGCAATCATAGCCATGCCATGGCGGGCCAGACTTAAAAAGGAAACCGTAATCGGTTTGACACAAGGCGGAGTCATCTGGGTTTTGAATCGAAGATGTTGACAATGTTATCGTAATCCAAAGTGTCTGTTAGTTCTCTTTCTCTTTAGTCCTCCAGATGTTTCTTTTTTTTTTCTTTTTTTTTTAAGAAAATGGGCCAATGAGAGCTGTTTAGTCATAGTTGCACTTAACAATTGCCAAGAAACTGCAAGGCAAAATTGAGACAGATGTATTGGCGCGAGTTAAGGTTAACATAACGTAATGTAGCCTAACGTCAGTCCCGTGAGGATGGGGTTCCGCAGGAAGGAAGTGTGTTGCATGATGGTTATTTGATACTTAATCTAATCATAACCAGAAATTCTCTAACATAATTTTGTCATTGTCGGAGGATTTTATGATTTGCATAAATCAAGAAAAATATACAAGAAAATATATTTTATTTTTATTTTGTTTTTGGAAAAGGTGGTGGAGGGGAGAGATCTGCCGATATTGGGGGAGACACGTCCCGGTCCCCCTATTTCTTACACCCCTGGAACCAGACACTAGCTGCACGGCTAGAGATATTATTTCAGAAAGGAAAGACACCAGTGCAAAACAAAACATAACCACTACCAATCGTCTTATTTAGAGCAATAAATGCACTGTTAAAGTATTTAAAAAACAGTCATCGCCATTCAGTCATATTCGTTGTTTTATGCTTTGTAAGCTAGACTGTTTTATGTAGCTATTTTATGTAGTTTGACTTGTGGGGAAGCCATGGCCTAATGGTTAGTGAACCAAAAGGTCACTGGTTTGATTCCCTGGACCAGCAGGAATGGCTGAAGTGCC
>JAOTRR010000038.1:3856846-3870513 GCA_028570945.1 Gogo arcuatus
TCCATCATTACTTTAAGACATGAAGTGACTTTTAATTAATAAAAATAGAGAAAAACATTGAATTAGAATGTGTGTCCAAACTTTTTTTTTTTACTGGTACTGTATTACTATAGCTGTTTTCTTCTAATCCTCAGTAAACTGCTTTGGATTTAGAGCCTTTTTTGTAAAGCATTAAATAAGACTTAAAGTAAAAAAAAATGTTGACTGTTTTAAGGCATTAGACACCTTAATGAGGCACATTCAGATCAATTAATTGGTGCTGGAGTTCTCAAATATTTTGCAGCCAGAAATAAAATAAATCCAAAAAAGTTGGATTTCATTTATGAATATAATCCAACTATTTAAAAATATTAGGCTAATTATTCCAATGTGCCTAATTGGAGCCCTAGACCTTTTTTTAATTATTATTTTTCTGAACTTTCCAGTGATGAAACTCATCATGTGCAAGCTGATGTTTGTAGGCCATTCAATTCAAGTGAACAGTCAAACAGATTAATAAAGCCAAGAACTCAATAATAAGAACTCCACCACTGTATCTAAATAAATAAATGAATAAATAAATAAATAAATGCTATGCTTCATGGATCACATTTTGAGAACCACTAACATTAGAAAGTATTTACAGGGATAAGACGTAAAGGTGCCAGACTGTACTTTTCCTTGTTACGAAGGTGGTACCTTAAGTGGGTTACTGTATGTACTTTTACATGAAAACGTCCTTGTGGTCAACCTTTGATTACCTTTTAGCATAAAGCTATAATTATGTGATGAGCACTATAAAGTGCAATTATGTACCTTGAAATATTTTTAAAGGTGAAAGATGCATACTCATGGTATAAAAGGTGTTCCCTTCATAATACCACCCCAGTGACAAGGATAAGTACAGGTTTGAGCTTGATAATAAAGATACACTTTTGAATAAATGGTTAAAATATGTAAAGAAAGAGGAAAATGAGGCTAGGAATGGTATGAATTGTAATATACATTGTCATATAACATCTGATGAAAACGAGTGTTCATTTACGGCATATACATCAACGTATCTTGAAACCCTGATGCATGGGAAAAGCATGGGAAAGCATGGGAAAAAATGGTGCACCTTCTAAGGCTTTAAACAAACCCCTAAATTATGTTGGTAGTTAGACATCATAAATCAGATCGTTTCAACTCATGGCACAGGAGAGGGAAAAAATTCCCATATGCTTGAGTTTGTTTATAGATTTCTTTAAACTTAAAAAAAAAGCACTCTGAGTGGCAGGAACTTAAGAAAAGTGTCTGTTAAGTCCATCAGCACTACTGCGAGAGCACTCTAACTGGCATGTGGTTGTGTCGGGAATAACTGGGTTGATTTGAAGCAGTTGAGAGATGGAAGAAAGACAGTAACCTTCCTCCAGCTCTGCAGGGAATGAGCTATGAAGCACTCGTATTTACTCCCTCCCTGTGTGCACAGATCAACAGATTTCAGTGTTTTATGCATCATGGCAAATGAAAGAGACACATGATTAATGTTTGTCCCTTCTTTTTCAAGCACCATCACAAACTCAGCCTCCTTACATGCACCCTCTCAGCATGCCAAAGCAAAAACAAGCTTCCTTAAAAGAAGATATTAAAGTCAAATACGGCGATGCTTGTACCAAATAAAATGCCTCATGTGTTGGCACAATATCAGATGATTGTAGGGCTTTATAGAAGAGAAATGTACTCTGCATGAAGCAATTACAGGCAGGCAGTAAAAAAGAAAATAAAAATGATCCATTCAGAAAAAAAAAAAACAAATGTTTCAGAAAAATTGAAATGCTTTTTTTTTCCTGGTTTAGCAGAAAAGATACAATTGGCATATATTATCATATACAGCTCATAGAACCTGCAAATGTAGCACAATCTCATGCATAATTTTGTAATATTTTTTTTAAATTTAAGGATAGCATTCATAATGCTACATAACACTTACATAATAAGGCCACACAACAGCTACTGTACATATTTAGGCTAAAGAACACAAGTCTGCATAAGCCCTTTATGGCAACTGATATACATACGACTACATAACACCTACATAACCCCTTCATGACAATGGACATAAATAAGGTTACATACCACCTGACATCTGATATCATAAGGCTATGTAGCACTCACATACCACCTGCATTACACCCTTACACCTAAATAACAAGGCTAAATATAATCTGCATAAGCCCTTCATGACAACTGCTATGTAATAAGGCTACATAACACCTGAATATGCCCTTTATAACAATGAATATAAGTAAGGCTACAAAATGGCTAAATAATAAAGCTACCTAAAACTCTGCATACACTCTTCATGGCCAATTATATATAAATAAGGTGGTATAACACCTGCATAGACCCTTCATGACTACTGATACTAAGTACATTAACCCTATTTAAGTCCTTAATGACAACATCTTGTATATAAACATAAGACCACATAACACCTATTATACAAGGCTACATAAGACATACATAATAAGGCTGAATAACACATGCATAAGCCTTTCATGGCAGTTCAATTAACCCTTGTTTGGTGTGCTATGTCATATTATTACCATTTTGTGACTCTGACATACTAGAAGTCGGTGATCTTGACATTCTTCGTAGTCACGAACGGCTTATGTAGGGGTTAGGTAGCCCTATGGATACTTCACCTAAGTAAAATGTTATCTAGAGTACATTATGTCTATTAACTGATAACCACAGTAGATACCAGACTTATAATACTGGATACTTATGTGCTTATACTGTATAAGATTTATAATATTATATACTAGGCTTACTACTTCCATATTTCTAAGAGATGAAATTCACAATCACCAAACACATGAAATAGAATTAATCATAATTTCTATATGTATAATGTCTCAAATTGTAAAATGGCTAGATGTATCCCATGTGTAACTATACCAAACATGAATGCAGGATTATAATGTGGATTTTTTATTGTTGTTGTTGTTTGTTTGTTTGAAGGAGAAAATAAAATGATAATGTAAATGTTAATTTAGCTGCCAGCATTAAAAGCACAGTGGTAACATCAGTGCATTCACTGCAAAAGACTTTATTGTTGAACCCGATCTAAATCATGTTGTGCCAACATTTCACATTGTTGCATAGCAACAGCGGGGCGAAATAACCCTAATGCGGTGAAAGCAGGGCGACTGTGTTCATTTCTCTCTTCTGGATAAAACACTCCTGACAAACCCCAAGAGGGACGGAGAAAGTAAAATCATGAGTAATGATCTCGCTGCAAACAAAGACAGCTTTATAGCCAGAACCAGATGGAAATTTCAATTTAGAGGAGATAAATAAATAACAGAATGCAATGATTGTAAAATTGCATATAAAGTGTGTGCACCTGGTAGTGAGAAAAAAAAAAACCAGGCATTTGGCTTATTTTCTTTTTCCTTTTCTTTTTTTTCTGCTATATGCTGCATTGCGTGTTCTGCGTGTAGTAGAAACAAAGATAAGATGGAAAACGGATGGCAAATTAGGTTTCAGTATCATTTTCAGTGCTTTATCAGTGCATTAAATATATGAAACATGAACAGGAGATGAGTATGGATTAATGGAAAAATAATGGCAAGACAATAAGATTGTAAATAAGAATATAAGACTCAGTTTATACAAAACAGATCCAAGAGCATGGACCACAACACATAACACTTATCAGATTAACCAATTAATCCTAATCTTGAACTAAATGAAACTGTCAACAGTTATTCTACATCATAAAAAAAACATTCCCAGAGTTTTTTTAATACCCAATTTAGTTGTTACAGTTTGCCCATTTTGTTCATTTCTTTAAATAATCATAATCTATTTTGAAGCTAGTCTGCCATTGATGGAATCAGTACATGAGCAGTGTTTTAAAATAGTGTACATGTGTACACTATACTGCACAAATAGGATTGGACACTACATACTATTCCTCGGAGTAGTATGGAATAAGTAGTAGGGATCAACTCTCTCTATATGAATCCATTATTCAGAAAGGTTTGCAAGGTATCTGATTGAGATACAGCAGGTGATGCGTTGAAACTGTGGTCCTGTTGGACGCAACAACAAAAAAATGTCTTGGAAGTGAGAGTGTTTGAGTGAGTGGTCAAATAGGAAGCCTGTGGGATAAAGACCATGTTAGCACATTACACTGTGGAGTGCCTTATTTGCATTTTCCATAGTGTCCCAACTTTTTCTGATTTGGGGTTGTAGTAGCACAAACAAACAAACAAGCAAAAAATTCTAGTTGACACCGTTTATAAACTGGAGTGATGTAGCTGAGGTTGAAGAACTGTCAGAGCCAAAATTCACATGCCATGCTTACAGTGCTGGCATTCCTGCATCTGGGTTTCAAACAGTGTTTCCAAAGCCAAAATGGAGAAAAAAACTACAGGTTTAAATCCAAAGATACAGATAAAGGTAAGGACATTTGGAAACAGATACAGATAGTGTCATTGCATTACACCCCAATGTAATAGGCAGTACTGTATGTGCGAGTTAACTACACAATCATGTTCAATTAACTTGCTGTTTTCGGAATTGTGTTCTGATACTCTGCATCATTTTTGTGCAGAGTATTTTAAGCTAATGTGACCCAAAATGTGTTAACTGTTGATGATTAAAGCCAAAAATTATGCAAAACAGCACCCGAGATTGGCTTTAGGACAGCCACAAACCAATCAAAGCTCAATTTTGGAGCTGAGGTGCAACATAAACGCATTACTTTCATAATTCTGTAATAAGTACTAAGATGTTGCACACGGTTACTAATTAAAAGAGCTTTGTACTCATACAGTACTGTTGGATTCTCGAATTGAGTTGATTATAAAGTGATTGATTCATTTTCCAGTTCTGGCTGACAATCAAGTTTATATTAATGCACTTTTTCTAATATGTTATCATTTATATAATAACAAATTACATAGATTTCTATGGTGGATGCTTGACATAAATGTGTTGAAAAAAACGTGTAATTATAGATATGGTGAAGTGTTCTGTGAGGAGACGTTTAATTAGCATGTATGGACAGAATCTCCAGTGTCAACATTTTGTAACAGTCAGAAGTAAAGCTTTAAGAATTAAATTTTACATTTTCCGTCAATGGAGATTCTGTAGAATGGAGGACATTGCACTTGGTAACATGGTAAGCTATGTTTTTTGTTTGTTTGTTTGTTTGTTTGTCAGAATAATTTCCTGAAATAATTTCCAGAAGGTTCCAGTTATACCATTATCACTACACAGAAAAATTGATTGAACACTACAGATGAACTGGATGAACTCAAACCTGGATATCAATGTTGCCTCTTCACTGCATATCTTCTGCCTTTGATCTTGAAAAAGAAAATGACAGCATTTCATTATGGGATGCAGTAAACCAGAAAAATAGTTGGTTGAATACTTGGAAACTGTGCTATATTAGCTATGGAAAAAATTAACAGACCACTTTTAATGGTGGTCACCATTTTCCATAGCTGTATAATGTCATCGGTTGTTGTTGCTCCATTACTATGCACCGTCTCCAAGTCACCACGAAAGTCATGCAAGAGCTAATCCGTGAACTGCTCTTTGCAGACGACATGGTGCTTATGGCCCACAGCGAAGAGGACCTGCAACATCTTACTGAGCAGTTTGCATCTGCAACCTCTTGCTTTGGCTTCACAGTAAGTTTGAAGAACATGGAGGTTATGTATCAAACACCTCCAGGGCAACCTCATCGCGAGCCATCAATCACCATCAATGGAGAAAGGCTTAAGACCATCCAGTGCTTCACTCACCTAGGAAGCATCCATTCCAACGATGCTACAATTGGAAACGAGGTCACCAGCAGAATCAACAAGGTGAGTGCAGCATTTGGGTGACTTCAACACCACGTCTTTGACAGCAGAAGCCTGAGGCTATCTACCAAGCTAAAGTTTAACAACGCAGTTGTCCTCAGCTCCCTACTTTATGGCTGTGAAACGTGGACTACCTACAGCGGCCACATTAAGGACTTGGAATGCTTTCTTCAGCGCAAGTTGCGCTCACTCTTAGGCATCCGCTGGCAAGATTACATACCTGATGTAGATGTCCTAGCTCATGCAAACTCCACCAGTATCGTGTCCAAGATCATAAAGACTCAACTATGTTGGTCAGGTCACTTGATTTGCAATGTCGAATATCAGCTACCAAAGCGAGTCTTCCGTTCTGAGCTTGCCAATGACAAACACTCTCCAGGTGGCCAGAGAAAGTGCTACAAAGACAACCTCAAGTGCTCTCTAAAGCTTTGCAAGATCGACCACCAAATGTGGGAAGAAACAGCTACCGACCACGTGCTATGGTGCAACACAGTACGCACAGGTGTCATAGCATTTGAGGTTGAACACAGAGAAGCGTCACATGCGAAGAGGCTCGCTCACCATGATAGGCAACTCCAGTGCAAACTTCAGCAGCCTCAACCAGACAGCTCTTTTGTGTGTGACGTCTGTGGTCGAGTGTGCCATGCTAAGATCGGGCTGAACAGTCACAAACACTCCCACAGACGTTAAATTGCTTACATGTTGGAATTGTCATCATCATAGACAATGGACAACAACAACAACAACAACAACAACAACAATGCACCACATGCCACTTGTGGGTGGAGTTTACTATGAGTCATGGACCAGTTTGTGAAATCTGTACAAAATGTCCTTAGTGAGCATCACAGTGGTGTTACACTGAATCCTGCTCCTTTCTCCACACTTTCACACCCTGTTTATCACTTCCTGATGTACAGGTATGCTGCAGTTGAACTCTGGGAATTGTCTTTCCCTCCAGCAGCTGGAATGAGCGTATGGATGAGAGTATATAGACTCGAGAGGGATGCAAGGTTTGTCAGTGTTAAATCCGAGTTTGTTAGTGCTACTAGATAGCTCACCAATAATAGAGATTACTGTGCCTCAGGTTATACCATATTTCACAGGTAATTTTTTTGTACATGGTGCTGCTCTTATGATTGACCTAAAGAGATGTTAATGGGAAGGCTGATGGGAGAATTCAAGTACTTTTATGAATTCACACAGCAAGAGTACAATTATGGGTTCATGTGGAGAGCTACAGGCTCACGCTCAATCAGTGAACTCAGTTAATTGGTCCTATGTTTTTCCCAAGGGTGACTTTCACTTCGCTTGGGTCATTTGCACGTACATAGAAAATGAGATTTTTTACTAAATCGGCCCTGGAGTAAGTTTTGGAAGCAACTGGGAACACAGCAACACACAGATTTACTAATGGTATAGTATATGTGTATGAAACACAAGAAAACTTAAAAACACTTGCAAAGAAAAAAAATGTCCAAGTGGATTTAAGAATAGCATCAATGTAGGATTGTATATTTCAAGTTAGCAAACAATTGCACATCCATTTTGCATGTTTGGTTTAATGAATGATGCATGTGCAATATGAGATGTTTCTATTTAAAAAATCTAGAACACAAGACGGAGTTAATGCAAATAGAGTCATTTGTCACCCACAGTGTTCTTTATGACAGCAGGAAAGCCATTTCAGAATAACTGCGTGTTTCAATTAATATGACCGAAGGGCAGGTATTAAATATCCCTAAGCCCATGTTCTAAAGTTAAAGACACAATTAAACCATTATTTTAATAAAGCTTCTCAATTATCAATTACGTCTCAATATCTCAAAAACGTTCTAAAAATATGATGTTATTACACTAGGAAAGTTGATTTCATATTGGATTAGCCACATATTGGCTCATATAACTCCAATACTTAAATATTTTAAATACTGCATGTGAAAAAGTTTTATTTATGGTTACCTAACCCATGTCTAGATGTTTTAATTTTGCCTTCATATCATCTTTTGAAGATTTTTTGACGTATTTCATTGCTTTTAAAAGAAACCTCCACCATGGAACGCATTACATAAGTTTATATTGAAACATATATTGAAATATATTCTGATTTTAGTGATTCGAGTGATATTTTGTTGGATGGTGCTGTATTTTTGTATATCCATGAGAATTTAGCATTTGTGATGACAGAGGGGGACGTACTGTAGCTAGTGTAGCTACAACTCAAACATTTTCCAGTAACATTCAACATAATTTTAGTGAAAAATCCAACATAGAAATAGTAGAAACTTTAAGTTCCAGAATGCAGTGCAGCTACAGTATTTGATACAATTGTGCTGAGTTACGACAGAGACTCTGCTCGGCTAGTTAGCGATCTACATGATGATTACAGTGATATTATTAATGGCAGAATTAGCATGAAGTTGAAGCTTCGGAAGCTGATCTGTTTGAGCAGAGTGTATGGATGAGGAGGTGAGAGATCTGGACAGACTAACTATCAGCAGCAGTTTTGTTGGTACTGTAGGAGATTTTCACATTGACCCAAGTGAAAATAAACCAAGATGCTGATGAAAAGGGATTTTCTTTTTAAAACCTTGGATGAAAAACAATGATCATGAGTCATTCGTAGTTCGTGCACAGTTATGTATAGATATGTCAGGTTTCAATTTTACTCTTCCACTCGTCTCTTTTTGATTTGAAATTACCACATCAGATTGTTCATTCTTTATTTAAGATCTTAGGGCTGGAGCCTTTTAAGTAACTGCAGAAGCACATTGTCCTTGACTTTGCTGTGGTTAACTGTTTTAAAGTGAAAGAGACATAGCAGACATTTGCCAGCTTAACTCTCCCTGCAGATACACATTTTAAACAGAAACGTACATTATTGAAGGGCAGCATTCCAATAAGCTGATGCGAGACTAAGAAATCAAATGGACACAAATCCATATGGACAGAACTGTAACCAAAAAGGCTTTTAAAAGCATGCTGCTAAGTGGAATAATTGACTACACATGTACTTCCCTTGGAGTTATCTGAACATACCACAGATCATAATGCCAGATGAAGTTCTGCTACTTTTTTTATGCAGATGTTATATAATGGAGGCTTGGATCATTCTCTCGAAATACTTTTCATAACCAATTGAAGACATTCACTTTTATAATAAATTGTGAATGCTTATGAACACAGAATGTCAACACATCTTTTGATATTGCAGACTAAATTAGAAAGTAGGACTGATGGCCATGTACAGTGGTCCAGTGCAGCCTCTGTAGTCCAGATGTCATAGATTTGTTGTTATATCAGTAATAAAGCCTGAGGCACTTTAAACCCAACAACACCTCTTTATCTCTTATTTTCTCTTCAGATGGTGCGTAGATGGATTAAAAAATGTCAGAGGTACTGTAAGCCGGGCCACATCCAGTAAATATATGGAATGTACTGTAGACATGGTGGACATGTTTTTACATTGATGACAATGCAAAGAAACAATGCATTTAGATAGGTAATATACTGATTGGTATACAACTCTGTGAAAAAGTTTACACACCCCATGGTTCTTGGGGGGGGGGGTTGGCCATTTATTTTCCAATGAGTTTGCAATCAAGTTCACACATGGGAGTGATGTACAATAGCCAATCCACCTACAAGCATGGTTTGAGAAGGTGGAACGAAACCGGAGAACCCAGAAGAATCCCACATACACACAAAGCAAACAAACAGTAAAATAGATTAAAAAGAACTAAGGTTTTTGCCTAAAGTTTTGCAATAACCCTATTGATCTCTACCTGACTTGCATGAAAGGTATACTTACACATTATTACAGAAGATCTGCAATTATTTAACTTTCATCTCACACACTTTGACAGTGAAGGAACATAGGTGAAACCTAATAAACTAAAAGTATTTTGGTATAAATTACTTCATCTCTTTTATTTTAATTAGGTAAATTGGGGAAAAAATGAAGATTATGTGTTATAGCATAGAGCAGGCATTCTCAAACATTTTGTTTGCAGCCATGGACATCTTGAACTGTTTATTAAAACTGTACCTTGTCAGTACAGATGTATTTTATGAATTAATATTACCTCAATAAGATTCTGCCTTTTTTTTTTAACTTTTTGTTCCTGAACTTTCCAATCGCAGAAGACATTTTTATTAAAATTGTCATTAGATTCAAGTTGACATTTATAAGTCTATGTATAGAGCTACTTATTGGAATAAATCCGTTCTAATCAACTGCTCTGGTGGTCCCCAGATCCCACTTTGAGAACCATGGGAATAGAGAACCCAGAAGTCGGCCACTCCAACAGAAGATTGATTATTCATGTTTCTATTAAACAAACAACTTTACTTGCTACGGTCATTTTTTTGTGATGTCTCCTTTGTTTACATTGATCACACTCAATATTTTAAACTAACATTCCTTTCCTATGCATACGTGTTGGGAGCACGTTTATGGAAATCCCAAAAATCCTCATGGTGTCCTAAAGTCAGTCACAACAGTACCACTGTGTGCAGCTCACATCTACCACCGTGATAACCTGTGAATGTAAATCATGTTTTCACTGACAGACAAGTGGAGTTTTATGGAGTTGAGTCCCTGTACCATGCTGTAACTTTATAATTCTGACTTATTATTTGGTTATTTATCTTATATCATATTATTTAGTATGACAGTGTATTAGGGCTATTGTAGGTTTAAAAAAAAAAAAAAGTAAATACATTACAGAGCTGGGGGAGAGGTGTAATATTCCGAGAATATTTGAGAATAAATTTGCAAGAAAAAAGTCACAAATTTATGAGAAACAAAAGTCATAAAAATTCTTTTTTGTGTGGGTTTTTTTGTTGTTTGTTTTTTTGTTTTTTTTAAAGGAAGCACATCGTTTCACTTTGCAAGATTGGAACAATGTCATCACACCACAGACGCCACGGCTGAGCTGAGAGTTATAGGAAATGCCTCCTCGATCATGCAATATAAAAGAATAAAGTGCTAAGAGATTTTCAACTACATTTACCAAAATGCACTGCAGCCAGGAAAAATGTCATCGTTGTGCTTCCTGGATGCCACAGGAGATGAATGTATTAACCGCACAGCTTTGTTTATCCATGTCTTTTTTTTTTTGCCTTAGCTATTTATAAATGTGTAATTATTGTGCAAGAGCAGTTTCCTGTTACTTTCAATGCATGGATTCTTCTCATTTGCCCAAATCTCTGTTACAATGAAAATACTGAGCTGGTAGTTATAGCCAATGCAGTCTTTGTAGTCGATGTGCTTACTTGACAAAAAAGAAAAAAAACACTTTTTTTTAGTTTTGTTTCTCATAAATTTATGACTTTTTAATCTTGGAATTTATTTTGTTTATTTGTTTGTTTGTTTGTTTGTTTGAAAATGTATGACTTTATTTTCCCAAATAATATCTGAGATTTTTTCTCATAAATATATGACTTTAACTGAAGATATTCTGAGTTTTTTTCTTGGAATATTACCCCTCCCATTTTTTTAACCCACATTGGCCCGAATACACCATCATAATTTAGTAATTAAAAATTATTAAAATATTTTTCCATGTTCGTTCCAGAATTGAACCAAACAAATATGTTTTAATTTTTAAAAAATCAGAAGAGTAGACATGCTTTAAAAAAAAAAAAAAAAAAAAAGAATGTTCATATTTGTTCAAGAAATGGAGCCCAGCACATAACAGTTTAATTTTAAAACTAACCAGAACCATTAAGAATACTTAATGATTAAATTCAGAAAATCAATCACTTTGTGTAAAGACCCCAACAAAGAGGCCAACTGAACCAGCAGGACTCGTGCTGTGAAAAATAAAGAGAAACACATTCAAATACACAAGAGAATAGACTTTCAAAACACATGTACACAGGCACAAATACATATTAGAAGGCAGCCACACTCAAATAAATGCTTGATTATAATGTATAAAATGTTTCTGAGCAGTCAGCTGAAAAACTAATTTCATTTTCTCATTAGAGGCCCGAGCCCAGGGCCTATTCTCCTGTCAATGTTTATTACTTTGCAAACAGAAAATCAAAATCATGAGCTTGTTCTGAACTGGAGCCGTGTATCACCACATTTATATGAGGAAGGAGAGCGAGTGAACGACCGTATGAGTGAACGAGAGAGAGAGAGAGAAAGAGAGAGAGGGAGAGCATGGAAAAAATATATAGCAGAATGGAGATGATAATAGGAAACCAACTCATTCAAACTGAAGCAATGAATTTATAGCCACTATGACCTTTTCCTTTCCTGGAAGATTTGTTGCTATGCCAACTTGGGTGCTATTTTTCAACGTTGTATGAAGTTCAACAAAATACTCAGCCAGTGACTATGTTCTGAAAAATAAATCACTTCTTCTTATCATATAGGGAACACGACAATGCATCACGGGCCACTTGGCTGAAAAATGGCCCACTTTTGTCCTGTTTCTCTTTTAAATACTCAGAAAAATTCTTTGTAAACTTCTTTGACTTGATATGGACCATTCACTTCCAGAAACCTCGTACATTAGACATTTTCGGAGCATTTTGGAAATGCCAGGGCACTTCATTAAATGTGATGGAAACACAAATATTTTCCTTCCTTTAGACTTCATTTGTGCTGGCAGAATTCTTTCAGAAACTATCCCCCAGAGTCTGGATGCTGGCAAAACACAATCCAGAAACAATGAAACACTTTATTTTATATTTTATAATGGATTTAAGCAATTCATAATGACCTAAATACCTTGAAGTTTTTCAAATGAAACTCATCAGTATTCAGATTTGATATTTTTGAAACCATATCACTTATATACAGTACATGTAAAATCCACTGCCCATATTTATAGTGCTAATAACGAGAACACTTTACAGTACGGATCCTTAATTAATGCTTAAGTACTTGTTAACTTAGCAGTAAGTAATCAAGTGTTACCACAGTGTTACTACTATATTGACTAAACTTTAATGATTTAATAACTAATATTAAATTACTATACTGACAAAAAAATCATAATGACATCCCATTTTGAATCATTGTATGTTCTACATGTATTAGTGTCATACATCATCCATACTTTGTCATTACAGAAGCATTAATTACTGACATATTGTTTCATAGTTCCTTAATTAATGTTTAAGTACTTGCTTACTAACCAAATAAAAAAATGTAGTGCGGTATTTCCATATCAGTTCTCCATCGACTACTCCAGAATTAAACAGCAATGCTAATGAAAGAATAATAATTTTGTAACAAATCTTAAACAATTGCAGTAATTGTAAGGGTAAGGGCATTGATTTATCACTTTACAGGTGGAGGCACAAATAATAACATTAATGCATTAATAATTAACGCATCTGTAAAGAAAATGTATGAGACGGATACCTGCAGGTCACACAGTGGTTCGGAATTGGAAGTCATTATTGTTTTGTCAGCAAAATAGCCTATTACTTACTAAATCATTACACTTTAGTCAACATATAGTTTATTATGGTGATTAGTAATTATTTACAAACTGCTATGCAAGTAAACTTGATTACTTACTGCTAAGTTAGTAAATAGTTAAGTATTAATTAAGGGCCAGTATTGTAAAATGTTGCGTATACATGGCATTGGTATTTCTAACATAAAATTACTTACAATCATTACATATAATGATTTACTTATTTATGCATAAAAAAAACAAACTAGAAGGGCACTCGGTAGAGTGTATACCTCTGCCAAGCAACACATTATCAACATCAAATTCAAAACACTTGAACCTAGGATAATACTAAAGCTGTACACCAAATTTTGTCAAAATCCGTTCACTACTTTTTGAG